>PVKS010053867.1:0-10256 GCA_004027875.1 Aplodontia rufa
TGAAGGCTGGCTCCATTCCTCAGGACTCAAAGTGAAGCTGAACATCATGGTGGAGGGCGTGGCTCCAGGGAGCAGGGAGTGAAACTCCATGCCAGATACAAAATATATATCCCAAAGGCATGCCCCCAGTGACCCACCTCCTCTAGTCACTCTACCAGCCTACAGTTAATCCTCTATCAAATGTGAGCTTTTGGAGGACACCTCACATTCAAATAATAACATCCCCCAATTGAACTTTTCATGAGTCTTCACTTTGAATTCAGTATCACAAGATATCTTGAAGAAGAGGACCAAAATCAGCTGACCCACAGAAACTGCAAATTAACAAGTATTTGTTGTTTTAAGTTGTTTGACTTAAGTAATCTGTACATGGTGCAGACAACTAATACATAGGTATAGGGAATCAAAGAATCTTTTCCTTTCCCTCCTCTTCCCTGTTGATGACATTGATGAGAACTATGAATTCTCCTGAAATCTCCTACCGGCTGTGTGGTCATTTTTCTCGTTCCTCTATAGCAGAAATCCTATTCTATATTATCATCACTCCCCAAAACCCATAAAATTCTTAATATGAAACTATTAGGAATGTCATGGTTATGACTTCATTCTGGGTGTTCAATTCATTTTTTATGTCAGAATCAGGGGGTAAAATCTCAAATGTGAATCCTGAATGCAGAATTTAATATGGGCCTCTCAAAGTAATGAACTCTTCCTGATACATATATCTCCTTCCCAAACCCAATTCCTTCATTATTCTGACAAACACAATGACATAAATATACAGCCTTCCCTAATTTTGCTACTTTAATACAGTAGTAAATGATCAAGAAATTTTGTTTTTACTGTTATTATTTATATTTCTTCTTCTTCCAAGTCTCCCTCTTCCTAATCCTCCCATGTATTTTAGTTTTTATTTCCAAGATTTTTCTATATCATCAGATTCCTCATTTTAAAAACACTAATGAAGTCATAATATTGACTGATTCGTTTTTCCCCTTTATACGCCAAAAGGACCTACTTATGATTTATTGCCCTTGGATAAAAATAAAGCCAAATGATAAAATGAATTAAAGATCTATTGCTTATGACCCATCCAAAAATCAATTAAATGACTTCCCTTTTTCTTTATTAACTAGAAAATTTTCTATTTGATTAAAAACTAATGGCCAATAGGCTCAAAAGCTGAATCACTACTTTTATTTTTTTAAGTAAGAAAGACTGTCAAAAAGACAAATGGACTAATATATCTTTGGTTTTCTTGAAATGGGCAACGGGAGAGAAGCACTTTTTCAAGGTTAAAGTAACACGGAAAGATACTTAAGTCACCAATGTACCCAAGCTAACGGAGATGTCCCATTATTATATGACCTGTCAGCTTATTCAGGGCTGAGTTTCTGGGAATAAACCTATGTCAGAATATTGCCTAAGAGTTAGTAATTTGAAAGAAATTTATGAAAGACTGACCTATCCATAAAAATATTTTCCTTACTTATGTTTAGTGGTGCTTCACTTGGACTCATGGTAATAGATTAAGATAGTGAAATCTATTCGAACCTATTTAGTAATAAAGTATATAAATCTCTTCGTAGCTATTAGTAATACTGTGAATTACTATAATAGGACTTTTGAGAACAGGATTCTCAGCAACATAGTTCTGATAAAGAAGATGGTAGAGAAAGATTAGGGAATCAGTTGTCAATGTTGCTCTGATGAAGGGAATCCTGAGCAGCTCAAAGGAATTATAGAAGCATACAGTGATTCTGGTAAAGGAAAAAGAAAGGGCACTAACACAGCTGGCATGTATCTCATGTGAATTACTTTAAAGTGGGTGTCGGGAACTTTTCATATCATAGGATGTATTAACTTTGTAATATGACATCTCATGAAACTTGTGTAAATAATTTAATGACATAGTAAATAACAGATCTCAGAAAAGTTGGCAAAACTTTCATCTTAGTAGTTCATCAATATGCATGTTCTGGGATATCTTGATTTTAAGTAATCTATTGAAGAATAATTTGAATGCCTACCAGAAGTTCATTTTTAAATGTTTCGGTTTTGCCAGTTATCAAAAAGGAACCATCTGATACTTCTAATAACTTTAAACCTATGATGCCTAATACTATGTAAGTTCATGACATTTGTCTTTCAGAAGAAGTTTTTGTTTTTCTTGTGATAGAGCTTTGCATCTTGATTTATCAGACTTGACCATCTACAAATATATATAAGCTTCTGACATGATTTAAAATTTATTTTTGAAGCAAGCTTGAAATGACAACACAAAGTAGTTTTAGTTCACTGTCACAAGAACAAGAAGAAATTGAAACCAGCTCTAAGAATTCACTTTGTAGCCAAGGAAATGGCTTTCATAAAATTGAAAAAATGTCCCAAAGCAGCAATACTGTATTTCTTAAGCTATTGCTATTTCTGACATAAAAAGAAGTCTTTCTATAATTCTCCTGTGGCCTTGGATGGTGACAAAGTCCTTACTAGAAAAAAAAATTGTAAATAACTGCTTTTCATTAATTTCCAGGCATCGGGGAAAGACTGTTACTTGAGTGGTAACTGCTTCAATTATTAAATGGGTTTAAAATCACATGATTCAGTATATAAATCAAAATAATAAATGATCCTTAACCAGCATGAATTTTCATAAGTGTAAGGTAATCTCATCAAATAATTCCAGCTGAAGTCTAAATAAAATTTTGTTTCAGTGGCAGATGGCACAGTGGAAACATAAGTAGGATACTCCATTACCATATAGTCACTTGATCTTTCTTTGCTCTAATTTCTTTACCAGTAACATGAGGAGGTGCCACAAATGGTACCAAAAATTTCTTCAGGTTATAGCATTCAAAGATATTATGCATATAAATGCTGTAGGACTATTATGAAGGCATTTTTCATGTAAATAGGTGACATTCTCTGTGTAAATGTGGTAATCATGTCACATATTCTTCGTTTTTTTAAGAGACTAATTTTTACAGCACTTTTAGTTTCAGAACAAAACTGATAACAAAGTACAAAGAGTTCTCATTTACACTTTCCCTATCCCACATAAAGGCTCCCCCACTACCAGCAAGTCATACCAGAGTGGTGCATCTGTCACAATATATAAAACAACACTAACATATCTCATCGACAAACACATCCATAATCAAATTTTGAGTTCACTCTTAATTTTGTATATTCTACAGGTTGCACAAATGTACAGTAGTCCCCTCTTATCCACGCAGTATATGTCCCAAGACCCACCGTAGATGTCTGAAACCATGGATAGTACCTAACCCAATTTATAAGCATTACTATATCAGACAGTCTATGTGATGACGGAGGCAGCTGTTATAAAATTATTGGTAGGGTAGTGTACTGAGTGTAGGTATATGGAAAAAAGGGCTGATTGGTGTCCCAGATAGGACAAAAGGAGACAGCAAGAGACTTCATCCTATTAAGATAGTACCCAATTTAAAACCTATGAATGGTTTATTTCACGAACATCTCATGCAATATTTTCACACTATGATTGACTGTGGATAACTGAAATCACAAGAAGTGAAACCACCAATAATGAAGGAACAACGTGTAATAACATTCCTTCAGTGCTTTAATCTTAATAGTCAACTTACTATGTGATCATATTAAAAGAGTCATAAAATATTTCTCATAATGAGTGCCAATGTTACCTACATAATGGTCACTGTATCTTGTTTACCTTTATCTTTCATGGCAACTTAGCCTGGATATTCTACACCTACTAGACAGTAATCAAGATTTGTTTAACTGAGTTGGATGACCCTAATTTGAACTGAAAATATAAAAGATTTAAGAAGACTATAAACTTGAAATTTTCAGATAAGGTATCACCATTCTATTGAGTAGAATGTTCTCTATTCAAGTAAAAATTATTGTTTTATTATTGTAAAAATGTTGCAAATAATCCCAAAGGGAAAAGGGGACTGAATAAAGCATTATGTGCTGAAGAGCGCATAATTAAATGTAGCAATGGGTTTTGTTCCTTTCTTAGCTAAAATATGTCTTTTAAAGCATCAAAGGCAGTATTCACTCATAAGGAAAAATGACACCAAGTAGTATTTTGAAATCTCAATACTACTTTACCCCCCAGTTGAATGGGACCTTTTCAATGATAAGGGATAAAAATGCTTTGAACATTTAAATCTAGCCACAGGGTCTTCTTTCTTTTGCGGATAATGTCCAAAATTATTTCTTCTAGTGAAAAAAAATCATTTCACTGTAAAATGCTTTAATTTATCAGGAATAACCCAGCAAGAATCAGATCTGTTAATCTTCAAGGAAATTTACAGGTCTAAACAATGTATCAGGGGCTGGGTCAGTGGCTCAGTAGTCACAGCACTTGCTTGGAATGCGCAAGTACATGAGTTCAAATCCCAGCACCACGTACACAATGAAGTCTCAGAGCAATGAAAGCCACATGAAAAACTAAATAAAAATTGTTTCTTTCTCTTTCTCTTTCACTGTCCCTCTCTTTAAAAAAATTAATATATCAATGTAAAATTGAAGTGAGGAAATAATATCAATAAATTATAATACTTGCACTTAAAATATAATCTTCCTCCACCTCATCTTATCATTACTACAGCTGTTTAGTTAAAATAAAGGGCAACTGTGTCCTTCTACTTTGTCATTTAATTTTTTAAAAATGTTTATTATTGTTTTTACTCATAACAGCTCTATTGGAGTGAGGGATTTTCATTACCTCATCTTAGAAACAAAGAACCTCAGGAAGGTAAACATTGGTTTCACCAAACCCCATCACCATTAATCAGCTAAAATGATTAAATTTAAATATGAACATACTATACTGAATCTCATCAACATGTACATCAACAAGACACTAATTGAAAAACGATTAGTAAATAACAGAAAGATCAATAGAGTAGAAGGAAGAGAATAGCGGATGGAGGAATGGAGGGGAAAGGGAAAAGGAAAGGGAAATACTCCATATTTTTATTTACAAGTATGTTATTATATATTCTATTGTCATGTATATGTAAAAAGAACCAAAAAAATTAAAATGAAAAATATATTCTGATTCATGTTTTACTCTTTCCATTGAATATTCTGTCTACAGGTTTTCCTGGTTCACCTTAAAGCTTTTGTTGAAAATAACTATAGTGGCCAGTTGTGCTAATGCATGCCTATAATCCCAGTCACTCAAGAAACAGTCAAGAGGATCCATTGCAGGTTCAAGGCCAGCCTGAGTAAAGTAGTGAGACCCAGTCGCAAAAAGGCTAGGGATGTAGCTCAGTGATAGAACATCCCTGTGTTCAATCCCCAGAAATGACACGATTAAAAGAAAAACAAGAATGAAAGAAAGAAGATGATTTAAAGGGAAGATATTCTAACACTGCTACTATGGAACTAGATCATGAAATGTATAGGACAGAGATAGCTTGAATTATCTTCATTTACTGAGATTTCCGGCTGTCTTTTGTTTTGTAAGCAACCACTCTGAAGTTTAGTGGGGATAATAATAATAATCCCAAGAAGAATGGCAGTAAAGGAAAAAGAAAAAAAAAAGAGTATTGGCAAAGGGGAAAATGGTGGAAGAATTTAAAATCAGGTGAATCATGAAGATCATGGTTTGGAAGAGATAGAGACTGTTGCATCAAATAATTTTCTCTCTCTCTAAGGAACAACACAGTTATAGCTATTTCTTTTTTCCTGAAGCAACTTGTCTCCACATAGTTACAGAGTTTGTATATTGTCTTTATTGCTATCATCAATCAAGTTGCTGACTTTACTCTGGTATTAATAAATTTTTACAAAACACACTTGGTAAAGAATCAGACTGTACTTTAGATGGAACCACAAAGGTTATGTTCAGAAGTGATTCAAAGCTCTGATATCACCACTGCCATCTTCTTGAGTAGAGTTGGAACTAGTTCATCATTGGAGCACTGTATGCTAGCTTTGTAGATTTGCATTCGATAGCTATATAAAGGTGGTAATGTTACTAATCTTTAAATATCTGCAGACTAATGAGAATGATGATGATTTAATGACTTAAGCAAGATTCTAGCATTTATGAGGTCCTGGGCTCAATTTCCAGTAGTGCAAAAATAATTAAAAAAAACAACAAGATTCTGTGTCTGTGCCTGTGTATGTGTACATTCAGGAAAGAGAAAATGAAAACAAAATTCTTGAAAATTAAGTGTTTGAATATAGCTTCCAGGAAATCTTTGTGAAAAAATATTTAGATAGAATATCTATGATAATTTGTATATCATTTGATATTGCTACCTTTTTGTAGTACCCATGTATATCAGACACTATGTCAAAATTTGTATACATTGATCTCAATATTTCCACACTCTTCAAAATAAGGAAACTGAGCCTCAGAAAAATTAGATAACATACCAAGGACACAGAAATTTATCAAGTTGGCATTATAAGCCAATTTTCTGTAGCTAAACTATGGACCATTCTTGCTGTATGGTTTACTGGTTTCTAAATCTCAGTAATCTTTGATTTCAAAGTAAGTATTGCATTGCTGTTTTGTGATTAATAGGCAAGATTTTAATATATTCTCAAGTGTTCTATCTATATATCTATTCCTTATGCCTGTGTCTTTTTACATTTAGAAGAAACAGATTTTCTAAAAATATTTTTTCTAGGAATATAAATTGAAAATAGAGTAAATACAATATGAGGGACATGTAACTTTAACTAAAATGACTAATTCCTCCTGATGAAAATCTCTTTTGATATAAAATAAGACTATGATATTAATAAATGTTGGACATTTTGTTATAGGGAGACTACTATTACCTGAAAATTACATCGCCTTCTATTGGGACACATAATATGAAACTTTATTATTTCAAGACCACACTGAAACCTCAGAGAGTGAATTTAACTCATTAAAATAATCAGTTTATCTTTAAGATGCAAGAGATTTACTAATGATCTAATATATGAATGCATATATTAAGATCAAATAACTTTTGCTTTCTATCTCATGGCAATTTATTAAATATTTTCAATAATCATTATGGATTCTTTATTCAAATATGTGATGTCTGCTAAAATAAGGATTATACACTAAGCAAAAATATGCAAAATTTTTCAAGAAGTTTTTTTTAGTTTTGCACTTGATGATTATATATAATAAACTTCTAAAGAATAAGATTAATATATATAAAGGCAGATAGGATCATACATAATGAGGTAATATATTTCTATGAATAATTTGTTGATCAAACTTTGATTAAAAAATCACACTGTGATTTTTAGCAAGATTAACATATTGCTTAATAAAATATAACATATTTATCTCAATTCACTGTCATTGTGACAAAATTAATGTCTTGCTTAATAAAATATACCGTATCCATCTGAATTGCCTTTTTGAAAAGGCTCTTTTTAAAATGTAGAAAGTTTACCTCTATGTGATTCCAAACATTTCATGAAAGATAATTTACTTAAGGGAAATAATCTTGGATCCATTGGTGAAGATCCCAATAATTTGTTACTTTGCAGTCAAGAAATCCATTAACAGATGAATAAATAATATGTATTAGAAATGAAAGGAAAAGCAAACTTACTACCAGAGACCCATATTCTGATGAATAAGATTTTTTTCATATTATAATTCAGGAACACAAATTAAAACTATGTTAAATAGGCAAAGGAAATAGTAAAGAAAATGAAGAAACAGCCTACAAAATGGGGAAAAAAATCTTTCCTAACTACTTTTCTTTTTTTTTTGATTTGGGTTTATTTTGGGGGAGGGGATAGTACCCAGAGATGACTTATCATTTAGCCACATCCCCAGCCCTTTTTATTTATATTTTTCACTTTGATACCACGGATTGATCCCAGGGGTGCTTAACCACTGAGCCACAACCCCAACCCTTTTTATATTTTATTTTGATACAAGGTCTCACTAAGTTGCTTAGGACCTTACTAAAATGCTGAGGCAAGCCTCACACTTTTGATCTGTCTCAGCCTCCTGAATCACTGGATACTCGTTAATCTTTGGACAGGGGATTAATATCTAGAATATATGAAAAATTCAAAAATCTTAACAGACCCTCTGCAACAAAACAAAACATAAACAGATGCATAACTTAATCAATAGATAGGCAAATGAACTAAACAGATATTTCTTAAAAGAAAACATACATTTGGGCAACAAATCTATGAAAAATGTTCAATATCCTTAGCAAATTGGGAAATGCTAATCAAAACAGCACTGAAATTTCATCTCACTCCAGTTAGAATGCCAATTATGAAGAATACTGTTAGGAAGAACTTGATCTAAGCAACACCATTTTGAATCTAATCCTCAGTCTTAGAACAAGACTCACATAATCCCTAAACACTGGACCCACATGACCCTAAACTCTCCCACCCATGCTGTCTCCACCAATAATATTCCACCATCATGCCAAGAAACTCTAAACACTCCATCACCATCCCTGACAACTCCCTAGCAACATTCTAATCCTCTTCCCTCATGCTCTCTTTATCTATCCCCAGTCTATAAGGAGATGTAGGCCCCTATGTCTACTCTACTGTGTCCCCTCCACAGGTTTCTCCCAATAATCTGGTGTTACTGTTGAGGCAATGCCACTCTCCTCTTTCCTGCTTCTTTAAAGTAAATGCTAATGAAGATGTGGATGAAAATGTACTTGTTATGATTTAGATATGAGGTGTTCCCCAAAAGATCATGTGTGAGACTTTCAAGAATTTTTAGAAATGTAATAATTAAATTATGAGAGATGTGACATAATCAGTGGGTTAATCCACTGATATGGATTAATTGGGCAGAAACTGTAGACAAGTACTTGTGGCCGGAGGAAGTAGGTCACTGGGCTGTGCTGTTGGTCTTCACATTTTATCCCTGGTGAACAGAGCTCTCTTTCTGCTTCCTAGTAACCATATCCCAAGCTGCTTCCTCTACCATACCCTTCTGCCGGGATGCTCTTCCTGACCTTGAGCTCCAGAGCAATGGAGTTAACCTACTGTGGATTGAATTTCTGAAAGTGTGAGCCAAAATAAAAATTTTTCCTCTTTTAATTGTGCTTGTCAGGTATTTTGGTGACAGCAATGTAAAAGCTGACTAAAACAGTACACTTACAGATTGTTGACATGACCAAAAATTAGTACAACCACTTTGAAAAGCAGAATGGAAATTCTGCAAAAGGCTAGGAAGGGAGCCACCATATAACCAGCTATCCCACTCTCTGGCATTTAACTAAAATAGTTAAAATAAGCATACTATAGTGACATGGGCATGCTATGTAAACAATAGCACAATTCACAATAGCCAAATTCTGGAACCAGCCTAAGTGTCCATCAATAGACAAATGGATAAAGGAATGTGGTGTTATACACAATGGAGTTTTGCTCAGTCTTAAAGAAGAATGAAATTATGTCATTTGCTGCTTATGGATGGAAATGGAGAACATCTTGCTGAGCAAAATAAATAAAACTCACAAAGTCAAGGATAGAATATTTTATCTTATACATAGAAGATATAGAAAAAAATACAAAAACAAAAGGGGGATTTCATGACAATAGAATGGAGATCAATAAATTTGAGGAAGGGGATCCAGAGTGAGGGAGAAGTGGATCCACGTGGAAGTACTGCAGAACAAAAGCTACCAAATGCCGCTATGCCCATGTATGAATAAAACACAATGAATTCCATTTGTATATGCATTATAATGCACTAATTAAAATAAGAGCAATAATAATCAGTAGAGTGTAGCAAGTATATCAGTGAGAGGAAGGAGAGGAGGAGAAGGAAAGGTGCTCAGGAATGAGATTGAGCAAATTGTTATATGCACATACAAGTATGGCATAATGAAATACACTATTATATACAATTATAATGTACCAATATAATTTTTAAAAATATGTAGGCACTATATATTTTAACTAAAAAACTAATTCCTCCTGTTTTAAAGCTACTTTCATAAAAATTAGATTATGATATTAATAGTCATTAATCATAAATGCTTTTTCAAATATAATAAACCAAGGAGCAATTTGCTTTTTAATGACAGATAAGATTAAGTCTTCACAAATACACAAACACTGGGAACTTACATGAGCACACTAAACACTAACACAGTATCTCAGGAAACATGATTTATTTAAAATGAGAGTTGGAAAGATTTTTTTTAAAGATTTCTATACTTTTATTAGCAAAAAAGCTATTTTACTTCAATAAACTCAACACTATCTACCCTTTCTTCCACTCTTTC
>PVKS010053868.1:0-10259 GCA_004027875.1 Aplodontia rufa
TTTTTTTTTTTTTTGGTTTGTTTCTTCTTTTCTCCTTTCTTGCTTTAGGAATAATACTGAATTTGGTGTTGGTGGATGTAAATATTTATCTGTGCATATGTATTGGTGATGGGCTCTTACTTTCTCTGTGTCTTCTTGAACCCTATGGCTATCCCTATAACACTGGGTTTCTATCAGGAAATCATTTCATGATAACAAGATAGCCTTAGCCTCTGGTGAGTGAAGATAACCATGCCCCACACTAACCTCTTCCTCCAAAATATAAGCATCTTTCTCTCATTCTCACCCCAAGTCTTTACCTTACCCACACCCCATTTCTGTTTTCCTAATAGAATAACCTACTCCCCCCTAAACCCTTGTTCCCCTATACCCCCAATTACAGCCCCCTTAAATATATGAAAAAATACTTAAGGACATTAATCCCCTCATTGACCTCAACACAATAATTCTGGGGAACTTCAACACACCACTATCAACTCTAGACAGATCATAAAAGCAAAAAATCAATAAAGACATCTCCAATCTGAACAACTCTGTAAAATAATCAGGCTTAACAAACCTCTCCAGAATATTCCATCCTAAGACAGCTGAATTTACCTTCTTCTTAGCGGCTCATGGATCCTTCTCTAAAATAGACCACATCCTAGTTCACCAAATATAAACAAGTGGATATAATCCCATGTTTTCTGTCAGATTATAATGCTATGATCTTAGCAATCAACAACAAGACAAACAATGGAAACTACTCAAATACTTGGAAATTGAATAACTGCCTCTTAAATGAAGGATGGGTAAAAGAGGAAATGAGAACAGAAATTAAGAAATTCTTGGAATTGAACGAGAATGAGGAAACAACTTACCGAAACCTCTGGGACAGTATGGAGGCATTCTTAAGAGGTAAATTTATAGCACTGAGTGCATACATCAAAAATCTAGAAAGAGATCAGATAAATAGCCTTATGCTTCAACTTAAATGACTACAAAGGGTGGAACAGTCCAACCCCAAATCTAACAGAAGACAGGAAATTACCAAAATAAGAGGTGAAATCAATCACTAGTAATCAGAGAAATAGGGGAAACATGGGATTGTGGGGGAACCCAAAGGGAGGAAATCTTGAACTGGCATCAGCCTTGGTTTGCTCTGTCACTATGCATGTGATCATGATTATGTGGCAATGATTCCCTCCTATATGTATGAGTATGTTAAATGAATACAAAATGTATGTGTACACATTTTAAAAAGTTAAAAAGCATCTTCACAGCAAAGGAAATTTTTTTTTCTAGGAAAAATGACCTAAAATTTATTTAAACACAGATCTAGGATATTTTCATTTATAACAGAGAAATAAATCACAGGTTCAAAAAATATGAACTTAGTAAAGAAAACTGAAATGTTTGCTGAAAATATCTTTATTTTCTTGTTTGTGACCATCAGACTTCACTTTCATTTTCTTGCAATTTAAAATTTTTCATTTCTTTTATTTATTTTTTTAAGTTTTATTCGATAAATGTGGTCTTGCAATTAGGAGGGATTCATCATCAAACAATGAAGAACAAAAGTGTAATGACAAAATAAGACAAGGCTGGTGCCACACCATGGTTTACCCTCTTTGGGTTTCCCATGGTTCCATGTTTCCCCTTACTTAAGCCCCAAGTAAATTGGATTTCTCATGGAAGTCAGAAGTTCCCCTCTGAATAGATTCCACCAAACTACCTCCCTCTGTTCTCCTTGTTGGCTTTCCTATTCCCATCCCCACTCCATGTCCCCCTCTTTACATCCCCCAGGAACCTAGGCAAGGTTCACCATGATTGTGTAAAAAATTCATACATGTTGAGGTAATTGTTAGGTTAGCCTCCATCTATCATACTGTTTTCACTTGTATTTTAGCTTCCACAAATGAGCCCTTGAGTATATTCGGCCCTTGAGTCTCTGAGATTGGGATACTTCACTTAGCAAAATTTTTTCCTTCTTCATCCATTTGCCTGCAAATGCCATAATATCATTTTCCCTAATAGCCAAGTAGTATTCCATCTTATATATGTACCAAAGTTTTGAATCCACTCATCAAGTGAGGGGAATTTGGGTTGGTCCCATAATTTAGCTATAGTAAATTGAGCTGCTATAAACATTGAAGAAGCTTTATCTCTATAATATGCCAATTCTAGCTCTTTGGGGAAGATACCCAGGAGTGGGATAGCTGGGTCAAAAGGCGGTTCCAGCCCTAATTTTTTGAGGAGTCTCCACATTGCTTTCTAGACTGGCTGTACCAGTTTGCAGTCCCACCAGCAATGTAACAGTGTTCCTCTTTTCCCACATCCCCTCCAGCATCTGTCATTGTTAGTATTCTTCATTTTTGCCACTCTGACTGGAGTAAGGCGGAATCTCAATGAAGTTTTGATTTGCATTTCTCTTATTGTTAGTGATGTACAGCATTATTGCATATGTTTATGGGCTTTTTGGACTTCCTTCATTGAGAAACTTCTTTTTAATTCCATAGCCCATTTATTAATTGGAATATTTGTGAGTTTGGTATTTAGTTTTTTGAATTCTTTATATATTCTTGATATTAGCCTTCTGTCCAAGGTGCAGCAGGCAAAATTTTTCTCTCATTCTGTAGGTTCTCTCTTGAAACTTTTGACTAAATCTTTAGTTGTGCAAAAGCTTTTTAGTTTAATTGCATCCCATGCATTTATTCTTGATTTTATTGCGTGCACCATGGGAGTCCTGTTAAGGAAGTCTGTGCTGACCCGTATGTCATGTAATGTTGGTCCTACTTCTTTTTCAAGCAATTGTAGTTTAATATCCAGACCCTTGAACCATTTTGATTTAATTTTTGTGCAGGGTGAAAAATAAGGATCCAATTTCAATTGTCTACATATGGCTGTCCAGTTTGTCCAACACCAGTTGTTGAACAGGCTATCATTCTTCCATACTATGCTTTTGCCCCCTTTATCAAATATCAGATAGATAAATGTATGAGGGTTCATCTCAGAATCCTCTATTGTATTCTATTGGTCTTCTATTCTGCTTTGGTACCAAGACCATGCTGTTTTTGTTACTATTGCCTTGTAGTATAATTTCACGTCAGGAATTGAGATACCACCTGCCTCCTCCTTCTGGCTGAGTAATGTTTTGGCTGTTCTGGGTCTTCTGTTAGTCCATACAAATTTGAATATTGCTTTTTCTATATCCATGAAGAATGACATTGGTATCTCGATAGGGATTGCATTAAATCTGTATAGGGCTTTGGATAAAATGGCCATTTTGATGATATTGACTCTACCTAAATGTGAATATGGAATGTTTTTCCACCTACTCAGGTCTTCTATAATTTTTTTATTTTAAAGTTCGATAGTTTTCGTTGTATACGTCCTTGTCATCATTTGTGAGATTTATGCCCAAGTATTTTGGTTTTTTTTTTTTTTTGGAGGAGATGGTGAATGGAAGGGATTTCTTAATTTCTTCTTCAGTGGCATTGTTGCTGGAGTATAGGAAAGCTAATGATTTATTGGTGTTAATCTTGTAACCAGCCACTTTGCTGAAATTGTTTATAAGCTCTAGAAGTCTTCTGGTCGAGTTTACAGGGTCTTCTAGGTAGAGGATCATGTCATCAGCAAATAGAAACGACTTGACTTCCTCTTTTCCTATTCTAATTCCTTTGATTTCCTTCTCTTGTCTGATAGCTCTGGCAAGAGTTTCAAGGACTATATTGAATAAAAGTGGTGAAAGTGGACAACCTTGTTTTTTTCATTAATTCAGTGGAAATGCTTTCAGTCTTTCTCCATTGAGTGTAATGTTGGCTATAGGTCTGTCATAAATGGATCTGACATAGTTAAAGTATCTTCCCTTGATCCCTATCTTTTCCAAAGTTTTGAGCATACAGTGGTGTTGAATTTTATCAAATGCCTTCTCTGCATCAATTGAGATTATTACATGATTTTTGTTTTTAATTCTGTTTATGTGGTGAATTACATTTATTGATTTGTGATTGTGAATGTTGAACCAGCCCTGTTTTCCAGGAATGAAACCCACTTGATCATGATGTATTATCTTTTTAATGTACTTTTGGATCTGATTAGCTAGAATTTTATTAAAGATTTTTGCATCTATGTTCATCAGTGAAATTGGTCTATAGTTTGCTTTTCTTGATGAGTCTTTGTTAGATTTTGGTATGAGAGTTATATTTGGTTCATAAAAAGTGTTTGATAGTGCTCTGACCCTTTCAATTTCATCGAAAAGCTTATAGAGGATTGGTGTTAATTCTTCTGTAAACATTTGGTAGGATTCTGCTGTGGATCCATCAGGTCCAGGAATTTTCTTTTTTGGAAGGCCTTTGATTGCTGCTTTGATTTCAGAACCTGAGATAGGTTGGTTTAGATATTCAATGTCTTCTGGTGTTAATCTGGGGATGTCATATGTGGCCAAGTATCTGTTGATATCTTCCAGATTATCAAACTTGTCAAGGTATAAATTTTCAAAATAAGTTCTGATGATCTTCTGGATTTTGATTGAGTCTGTGGTGACACCTCCATTTTTGTCTTTGATTTTATTGATTTGCTTCATTTTAATCTTCTTTTTGGTGAGGTTGGCAAGAGGTCTGTCAATCATATTTATTTTTTCAAAGAACCAACTCTTTGTTTTGTTGATAATTTGTATTGATTTTTGTTCTCAATTTTATTGATTTCAGCTCTGATTTTAGTTATTTCCTGTCTTTGATTAGCTTTTGGATTGGATTGCTCCTCTTTTTGCAAGCGTTTGAGTTGGAGCATGACTATTTATTTGGGCTTTTCCCACATTTTTGATGTATGCACTCAATGCTATAAAATTACCTCTTAAGAATGCTTTCATACTATCCCAGAGATTTTGATATGTTGTTTCATCATTCTCATTCATTTCCAAGAATTTCTTGATTTTTTTAACCTCATTTGGTCTTTTATCCATTCTTCCTTTAAGAGGGTATTATTCAATTTCCAAGTATTAGAGTAGCTTCTGTTGTTTTTCTTGTTGTTGATTGCTAAGATCATGGAATTGTGATCTGATACATGGGACTATATCCACTTTCAGACAGTGTCTATTTTTGAGTGTGAAGTGTGTCTCTTGTAGACAACATATTGTTGGATTTTGTTTTTTGATCCAGTAAGCCAATCTGTGTCTTTTAATTTTGGCATTGAGACCATTCACTTTCAGAGTTAGAATAGATATGGGAATCTGGGTCCCAGACTTTGTGATTGTTGCTGTGTTTTGCATCATCATGGGTTTCTATTGGTGTGTATTGTGATTATAGACACTCTCTTGTTTAGGGGTTTGGGGAATTATTAGCATGTTCTTCTGAATGAAGAATGTCTTTGAGAATATTCTGTAATGCAAGGTTTGTGTTCATGTATCTTGCTAGCTTGAATTTATCACTGAAGTATTTAATTCCTCTGTCACATTTAAAGCTGAGTTTTGCAGGGTATATTATTTTTGATTGAAAATTTTTCCCTTTTCAAGGTTTGAAAAATATCATTCCAAGTTCTTCTGGCCTTCATTGTCTGATCTGAAAAATCCATAGTGATTCTAATTGGTCTGCCTCTGAATGAACGTGATTTGGGACTTCTCCCTAGATGCTTTTAGGATTCTTTGTTTAGTTTCTCTGTTATTCATTTTATATATGATATATCTTGGTGAATTTATCATTTGGTTAGGTCTGTTTGATGTTCTAGAGGCATCTTGGATTTGGTATTCTGGGTCAATCCTGATATTAGGAAAGTTCTCCTCGATAATTTCATTTAATATGTTCTTAATGCCTCCTGTTTGTTGTTCGATGTTTTCTTCCAGTCCAAATACTCTCAGGTTATTTCTTTGGATCTCATCAACTATTATTTGGAAGTTCTGGTCATTCATGATAAGTTTCTTTTCTTGTCTGTCCTTCTTGAACTTGACAGTGCTCAACCTGTCTTCATTGTCTGATGTACATTCTTCAGGAGCTGAGTTTCTATTTTCTGTTGAGTTTACTTTGGTGTTAGTATCTTCTAGTGAGGATTTGATTTGGTGGACAGTATTTTTCAATTCTGATAGCTCTGCTACATCTCTCTTCAGGATGTCTAACTCTTTATAAATATGGTCTTTCATTTCATGGAATTGTTCCCTTATTTCCTTATGAAACTTGTCTCTCATCACTTGAAACTGATCTCTGATCTCTTTCCTTAATTCTTCTTTAGGCTCCTTGATTGAGTTACTAATCATAATGTTGATATATTTTTCTTGGTTTTCATCTAGGACCCCTGCCATGGAGTCCTTGGATGGGAATCTGTGAGGGTGAGGATGGGAGTTATTACCCCTTTTCCTCATTTTCAGATACAGGGGATGTGGCTTGAAGACCAACAATGTGTATTACTATTGTAAAAGTTATTGGAGCTTCTTATGCCACTGCTTCATTGGGCCGGGGTGCTTCTGGGGAAGTACAGATTAACAGCTGCCAGTCCAGTCAATGAAAAATGTGAGCTTAAAGGTGCATGTACTAAACAGTTTCAACTAAAACAGTTATAATGATTATTAGGACCTACAGGAGCAGTTTTCTTCCATGAGAGCTCTCACAATATGTTAAGATAGTCAGCATATACCCCCTTTGAAGAATGACCTTCATTTCAATTAGCAGGGCCTCTGTAAACAGGTCGAAGAAAAATGTAGAAATCCAAGGAAGTGGGGTAGGGAAGTAGCATGGAGCTCATGACTTAGAATAAAGAACTAGAAGGTGTTAGCATTGATTCAGCTTTTCAATGAGGAATAAAGAAAAGATAGAAATGGGATGTGAGTAGATTAAAGGCTTTGAGTCAGGAAGAGAGACAACAGCATATAGTTTAGGAATTGAGAGAGTACAGGAGAGAAGAGGTTAATTTGAGGCATGGTTCACTTCAACCCAAGTACATTACGAGCTATTTTGCTATCTTGACCAATTGTGGACAGTGAGAAAGTGAAGGCGGTATAGGATCTGCTGGAGAAAGAACAAGAAAGAAAGAGAAAGAAAAAAAGAAAAGAAAAGAATAAAATAAAGAATTTAAAAAAGGGAAAAAAGGAAAGAAAATACAGACCCTAGGGGATGCAGGATTAAATACAGGGGTGATAAAAATATAGAAGGGGTAAAAGAGATATTATTAAGTTTTGGGTGATCGCATAAGGGTAGAAGCTTGCATAGGTAAGATAAACATGTCAGGCACAATATACTTCAGAAACTAAATGCACTGACCAGAATCCCTCTTTTCATAAGGGAGAACAGGGATAGACATGATAGACAGGAGGGAAGAAGAGAGAAAGTGTAGAGAAAAGGAGACAAAATGAAGTGAACAAAGACAAAATAAAAAACAAACAGGAACCAAAAAAGAAAATAAAAATAAAAAACAAAAAAGGAGAGAGGAAAAATACAGAAAACAAAAGAATATGTAAACCAAAATAGCTAGTATTTTTATATGTCTATGAACCAATCAACTTTTCTATTTATTGCATCAGTACACATCGAGAACAGGAGAAAAAAGAAGGCAAGAAAAGAAAAGAAAAGGAAAAAAATAAAATGTGTGTATATATATAAAATCAGATAAAAAGTAAAAAAGAAATTAATGAAAACTTGGAACTATAGACAGTAAGAGCATCTCTGAGTCCTTTGAGAGGAGATGTTCACTGTTGGTCTGGGTTTCAATACCAAGTTCTCTCAGTCTGTATTTAAGTGATCTCATGCAGAGGATTGGGATGTCCTCGGTCTCCTGGGATTTCTAGGAGGGGATTCCAGTGAAGAGGTCTGATTCTGGAATGCCCTGAACTTTGCCAGCCTCCCAGGGGAACTGAAAGCCAGAAGACTTAATGAGCAGGGAGTATGGATGATTTCTATTCTCCCTCTGCTGGAAGTTGCATATACTGTCTCTTGTGGTAGAAGACTCAGAGCCTTTAACTTGTCACATGATCCTTCTGGCTGGGGTGGTGGTGGACAGGGCTGAGAATTGCTCCCCTGTATTCCACAAACCAAAGTCCCCCTAAACAAGGTGGAGCCTGGGCCTGGCCAAACCCTTCTCTTCCTGGATCAGACTGTGGTCAGTGATCGTCTCCTCATGCAGCTTTCAGTGCCTGATCTAAAAAGCCAGAGAGAGCTGTCTCCAGGAGCTTGTAATGGCAGCTCGGCTTTCCCGCCAAGCAGCCTGTTGCACTGGGGACCTCTGCGGGTTACTTCCCAACACAGTTCATGCCAGGCCCGATGGGTTTCTGCAAATACGCTCAACCGATGCTCTGTTTTTATAAAGCATAGGTTCCCAGCAGCGAGATCAGGTCGCTGGCTCTGCTCAGCTTCACCCCTGCTCACAGGCCACCCGCTGGCCACTTGCAGGCAGAATGTAAACAGCAGAACTGCTACATACCTGGCATGATGGATAAAATCCCTCTTTCTCCACACAGATCTCCCAGGACTCAGCTCCTCATAAAAGCTATGCAAACTAGCACTAGAAGTTCATACATATATTCCCCAAAATGCACCTCGAAAAACTGAAGATGAACAGGGATTTTCCCATCCAGTCTGGGACACACAGGAAAAGGTGCCTCCCTTCAGCTCGCCATCTTCCTTCCTCTGCAAAGGAAATATTAAGAGCATGAATAGAGAGCTACAGAATCATAAAAAATAATAATAATAATAATAAGTCTTTGCCAACTACTTCTCTGATAAAAGACTAATATCCAGAATATATAAAGAACTCAAAAATTCAATGACAAAACACAAATAACCCAATCAATAAGTGGGGAAAAAAACTAAACAGATACTTCTCAAAAGAAGAAATACAATTTACCAACAAATATATAAAAATGTTCAACATCCCTGGTAATCAAATAAATGCAAATCAAAACTACATTGGAATTTCATCTCACTCCAGTGATAATGGCAATCATCAGGAATACAAATAATAATCAGTGCTGGTAATGATTTGGGGAAAGAGACAGTCATGCATTGTTGGTGGGACTGCAAATTAGTGCAACCATTCTGGTAGTATGAATATTCCTCAGAAGACTAGGAATGGAACCACCATATGATCCAGTTCTCCATTCATCAGTATTTATCCAAAGAACTAAAATAAGCTTATAATAGTTGTGAGGCACATGAATGTGGATAGCAGTGCAATTACCAATAGCCAAGTTCTGGAACTGTCCCAGATGCCCATCAACAGATCAATAAAGAAAACATCACTCTCACACACACACACATACAACACACACAATGGAGTTTTATGCAATCATAAAAGAGAATGAAATTATGTTATTTGTTGGTATGTGGCTAGAACTAAGTGAAATAAATCAGACTAAGAAACTCAATGCAATAGGGGGATGGCTCCCTAGGTTTCTAGGAGGTGTAAGGAGGGGGATGGGGAGGGGAGAGGGTGTAGGAAGAACTCCTAGGAGACTGGAGAGTGGGAATATGGGGGAACCATCTCAGAAGCAGATGTCATTCCTCCATGAGATACCCATTTAACGCAGGAGTTCTTCTGGGGGAAACAGCAACAGGGGAAACCCAAGCTGGGCATCCATGATTTGGCATTAGCCCTGGATAACTACGTATATTTACATTGGCTATTGATGGTTTGATAATGTTTCCCCCTCAATTGTATCTCTATATCCATCTAATAAAAAATAAAATAAAATTTTAAAACAGGAAAAAAAAGTCATGGGGCAAATGTTTTCTCTGATATGTGGAAACTAGAAGAATGTAAGAGAAAGAACAGGGGAGGCAGATCCTACAAAAGGAGGAGAGAACAGTGGACTAATGGAAAGGAATTGAAGAAGACATAGGAGGTACAGGAAAAAGGAAAATTTGTGGAATGAAATTAACAAAATTAGTTATGTACATATATGAATATACCATGGTGATTTCCACCTTAATGTATATCTGTAAAGCACAGATTTAAAAAATAAATAAATAAATAGAAGGTAAAAAAGTAGAGTAGAGGAAAGGAGATGGGGGATGGAGGATGGAGGAGGGGAGGGAAAGAGAAGTACTGGGGACTGAAATGGAGCAAGTTATATCCTTATATAATTATGTTAGAATGAACTCCACCATTAGCTATAACTATAATGAACTACTATAAACCTTTTTTAAATCTTCCAGATGAAGTTATTCAACAAATTTTGAACTCATTTGCTTTAAAAACATCAGAAAACCTACACCTTGCCATTTGTTTTTGAGAACACTGATATAACAACAGGAAAGACAGATATTTACTACATGACTTTCTTTTTTTTTTTTTTTTTT
>PVKS010053869.1:0-10259 GCA_004027875.1 Aplodontia rufa
AATGGATCTCTCAGAGCCAACCATGTTTACGACAGCAGTGGGTGGGGTGAAGTCTGTGGACAGGCATCAGGGCAGGAGTAATTTTAGTCTTTTTAATATTAGGTTGTGATCTTACTGATATTTCTTTCTGAGTTGATTAATTTAGTCCACACATCCACCATTTGATATTGCATACATTAATCCACTTTTATGTATTTTAATGTGCCAGTTAGGTTTATTCTCGATATCTATTATTTTCTTTCTCATTTTTATACTTTTTTTTTACTTTTTATCCTCTCATTCTTTCTTTATCTGTATCTCTTCCCTCACCCCTTTTTTGCTTCTTCTTCATTTCCCACACTTTTTCATGCCCTATATGGTATAATATTAATTTTACTTCCTTTAATAACAAATTAGCATTCAGTGAAATAAACTACAGTGAGATTTCACTGTAGTTTGGCAATCATCAAGAATACAAAAAACACCAATTGCCATTGATGATGTGGGATAGAAGGTACACTTAAACATTGCTGGTAGGAATCCAAATTGGTACAACCATGTTGGAAAGGAATATGGAGATTCCTGAAATGATTAGGAATAGAACCACCATATGACCCAGCTATCCTACTCTGTTATCTATCCACTACAAGTAAAATCATCATGCTATATTTATACATGCATACCAATGAATATAGTAGCATGATTCACAACAGTCAAGTTATAGAATCAGTCTAGGTGCCTGTCAACAGATGATGGATACACACACACACACACACACACACACACACACACACATAATGGAGTTTTATTCAATCATAAAAAATAAAATTATGTCATTTGTTGGTGAATGGATATACTAGAGAACATCATGCTAAGTGAAATAAGCCAGACCCAGAAATTAAAAGTTGATGTCTTCTCTCATAAACAGAAGCTAGAGAGAAAAAAAGCAAAGGAATAATTAAAAGAGATCTCACTGAAAAAGAAGGGAGACCAATGGAGTAGAGAGGGGATAGAAAGAGAGTAGGAAGGGAGAGCATGGGGAAATACTCCGGAATGAAATCTACCAAAATATGCTATGTCCATGTATGAATAAGCCATAATGAATCCCAATTATATATTATAATTATAATTCACTAATTAAAATAATAATGACAGAAGGAAGATCAGTAGAATAAAACAAGTGAATCGGGGGAGGGAGGAGAGAAGGTGAAAGGAAGACGTTGGAAAATGATATTAATTAAATTATCTTATATGCATGTTCAAATATGGCAGAATGAAACTCACTATTATGTACAATTATAATGCAAAATCATTTTTTAAAAAATATACAGGATTAATGAAATGAAAAGTAGGTTCTTTGAAAAGGTAAACTAAATGAATAAAACTCTGCTCAAGCTAGCCAAAAGAAATATAAGACTCAAATTAATAAAATCAGAGATAAATACATGAGGTTATTAAAACAGGCAATATTGAAATCCAGATGATCATTTAGGATTATTAGGATCCTTATATTATAATAAATTGGAAAATCTGAAAGAAGCAAATAAGCTTCTAGACATATACGACCAACCAAACTGTATTTTGAGTGATAGAAGTAAAACCTATTCAAGAAGCACAAAGACAATTACTTCATGTTCTCGTTTATATAGACAGTCAAAAAACAGTTGATCTCTTGGGGCTGATCTCATGGCTCAGCAGTTGTGGTGCTTGCCTAGCATGTGTAAGAATGTGGATCGAACCCTAGCACCACATACACTAAGTGGCAGAGCAATGAAAGCCACATGAAAAACTAAATAAAATTGATTCTCTCTTTCTAACTCTCACTGTCCCTCTCTCTTTAATATTTTTTTAAAGAGTTGATCTCAAAGAGAGTAGAATAGTGGTTACTAGAAGCTGAAAAGTACAGGGGGTAATGAAGGACAGAGAGAAGTTGATCAATAGATCCCTGATTAAATTAGATAGAAATAAGTTCTTGGGAACGACAACAAAGTGGAGTGAGCAAAGTTAATAGTGTTTCATTATATATTTCAAAATAGCTAGAAGAGAGGGGTTTGAATGTTCCTCTCTCAAAGAAATTATAAATATTTAAGATGATAGATATGCTATCACTGATTTGATTATGACATATTATACTATATATCAATATATCACATTGCATCCCATAAATATATACATTATGTAGCAATTAAAATAAAATTTAGATAACACTTGAAACAAATATTTGATAAAAGAATATATTAGCATTCTGCTTATGCACTTACATATATCAAAATAAATTTTGGGTTTGCTTAATAAATTACACCACAATATTTATAAAAATCACTTAAAAGCACCTATATCATATACACTTAAACCAAGAAAAACCTACAAGGTGAGAAGGGGAGAGCTGGCAGAAGATTAGCATTTTGAAAAGCCACATAAGGAAGCCAAAGCATTGACTATTAGCATGCATATGAATTGTTCAAGAAATAACAGCATTCTGCCTTCCAGCTCCAAAGTTTGGCATTTTCTCAGTCACTCCTATTCCCAGTTGTAGGCAGCATCTGAGTACCTCAAGGCAATCTCTTCTTTAGAATTCCTGTTCTGTCAGCTAATTGAAATAAGGGGAAATAAGAACAACAGTAGTAATCTCTTTTCATAAGTGACTAATGAATTAAAAAAACTGAGTGTAATCATTTATTTTTTTCCAGAAAAGCAGAAAAACACAATTTGGCAATTATAAGTGCTAAGAATTTGGTTTCTTGTAAAAAATTCTGCAAGTTTCATTAGAAGCCTAATTATAAACTAGCTGGTTTTGCTGTAAATTGAAACATATGAGTCTGAAAGCAAGGCATATTATATTAATATTTATTGAATAGCTGTGCCATTATGCAGCTTCTCCACCTACACTATTCTAAAGAATCATGGAGGTTATGCAGGCTTTTTTACTACATGGGTAACAAGGAGTTCCAAGAATACAAGACACATAATAAATGCTTATCAAATCAATGAATGAATTGTTATGAGAAAAGTTTACTTTTCTATATAATTCATCTTCAAGAATGCATTTGTAACTGTTTATGGTAGATGGCTTTACTAAATAATCTCATGGCATAAAGTAAAATGAAATCTCACAAAGACACAATCACAAAGAGCACACAGATAGCTTTATTATTTTTATTACATTAGTACTCCCATCTCTGATAGATATCACTACCTGAGTCCATATGAAAGTAACACTGAAATCGATGACAATCCTATAGGTAAAGAACTAAAGGATTTAAAATGAAATCAAGTGCAAGTCTCTCTGGTGTTATATCAGTGCAATGAGTTGTGAAATTTAGAAGCTGTCCTTAGACACTATAAATTAACTCCTAAGGATTATTTCCCCTAGAAGGTAAAAGGTAGATCTGAAATTGGGAGGGGGGATCTCTGTTCAATTAAGTAAACTGCCCTATGCTAAAACCATTTTCCCCTAGACCTTCAGAGTTATTTCCTGACTGCTGTGAAAAACATTCACTTTCTTTCTATAAACTTAATATTTTCTTAAATGAATAAATCTAAATGCCTAGGTGAAATTCTGCATCTTGAAATGAAGGTGCTAATTTAGATTATTAAGAACAACAACAAAAAAACACATATGCATATTATATTACAATTCCCAATTAAATTCTTTCTAATACATAGGATATAATCAAAAGAAAATTTGAAGATTCTTCTCAACTTCAATTATGGGAAATGAGAAAAAGGAAAAGAAAGTGTTATTAATGACTCCTTGGCCCATTTTTAATGGGCTTTCTATTCTGAGCTAATATGAAAAGATAAGCCTAAGCTTTAAAGGTGTATGCTTTTCTCTTTTTTTCTTTTATTTTTTTTTATTTTTGAACAATCATAAAAGTTTTGAAAAAATAATATAAAATGTGTATAGATTCTGGTGTATGCTTTTTCTTAACATCCACTTACTAGTCTACGCAAGTGGACAGTATACATAGCCAAGAACAAGACAAACAAGTGTTCCCTTGATGAGCAGCAAGCGAAGGTGCACATTCTCAGAATAGTAAAAATGAAAACAGACACACTCAATAAAAATATATTGCAAAATCATAAAGTTGGACCCTCATACCAAATCTGAGAGGAAAACGAACAGTTGTGAATTTACTTCAAAATTACTTGACTATCTTAATAGCACGTCAGAGAACTATATTCACAAAAGGGAAACTGTTAGAAAAGCTAAAAATGAGGGGAAAATCCAGAAATAAGAATAGGATGGGAAAATTAAAATTCACAATTCAGGAGAAAGAAATTTTGCTATATTCTGAAATTCAGTTATTTTCTACATAAAACTTATAGACATATCAGCACGTACATTTCCTTATATTTATTTGTTGCATAGTGTTCCATACATGAATATATTTTCCATTTAATGGCCATACTAACCATTAATTTCCTCATCATTGGATGATTTGTGTATAAATTTTCAGAATGCTACAGTGAATATTTATTTATACATGTTTTGCATATTGCTGGGAATTTATATGTGGGATGAATTTCTAGTAACCAAGTTCTTTGGGAAAAGGTATGCGTATTTTGTTTCTAGATAATTCCAAACTCTTCTCAAACATGATTATTCCTGTAAAAAAAATGTTATGGCTATGGAGGTAAAAGTTTTGGATGACTTTTTCTTAGTTTATACCATTCTATGTCAATGACTTTTTAACCACTAGCATATATTTATAAAATTAAAAGTAGTATTAAAGTGCTGTTTGTTTTAGCTTTACCTCAAATAATGTTAATACATTATATACAAAAATGAAGAGGTTTATAAGATATAAATCTATGTCACAATAAAGATGCACAAAATATGTATAGTATAATATAAATATGTATATATATTCTAAAGGCACAAAGACACAAGGGAAAACTATAAAACTCTACACAAAAATATAATTAATTGTGAAAGGAATACATTTGTTGAAGCAGATGGGGTAGAGTATGTAGAGTAAGGTGAAAGAGGGTTGAAATCTTGAAATCCCCATTTTTTGAAATTATAATTTATAAATTGCTTTGACTCCTGCCAATATTTTTTATTTGAAAAACCAATTTAAGGGGCTGGAGAGCTCAGTGGTGGCAGTGCTTGACTGGCACACGCAAGTACACAAGTTCAAACCCCAGCACCATGAACCCAACGAAGTCTCGGAGCAACAGAAGGCACATGAAAAATTAAATAAAAATTGTTTCTCTCTCTGTCTCTCTCTCTCTCGCTGTCCTTCTCTCGTTAGAAAGAAAAGAAAAGAAAAAACAATTTAAAATCGGAGTTTCTGAATCATTGATATATAGGAATGATTTGATTAAGGTACTTAAATAATGAAGAAAAAGTTACTATTGAAGAAATGAGACACACTAATTGTGTATTTCAATAAAGTTTTTTTTAAAAAAGAGAACATGAGAGGAGGGAGGGGGAAGTGCTAGGGGGATATTGCTTAAATTATATTGTATGTCATAAGCATATATGAATGTAAGAATATGAAACAACAAAACCCATCATTATGTACAACTATCATGCAACAATAAAAAAGTGGGAAAAAAAAGAGAAAATGAAGAATATGGTGCTCAGAAAAACAAACCACCTAAGAAATATAGTAGTTCTGGAATGATGAAACAATACCCACTGAAACTGATGCTGGAATCAAAGGACATATTTATTTCCAGATTTTTTTTCTCTGAAACAAAAGGAAATGAGAGTAAACATTTATATTACCACTTAATTTTTAAACAAATTTTACTAACTTTTTTCATAATACTAGAAAATGTTGATGACTTCCTGTAGTAGTCATCCATTCCTTTTTTTCTTTATAATACCATGCTACAGATACTTTCACAGATATCTTGCCTGAAATGTATTTGCAAGTATGTCTATGAGAACTAAGATTATTAGATTATGAAAGATGTAACCTGACCAGTGGATTAATCCATTTGATGGAATAATAATTTGAATGAACTATGTGGAAATTTTAGGTAGGGTGGACATGGTGGGAATAAGCAGGTCACTAGGGGCATGTGCCTGGGAGTTACAGTTTTATTTTATTTTATTTTATTTATTTATTTATTTATTTATTTATTTGGTTCAAGGGATTGAACCCAGGGGCACATAATCACTGAGCCTCATCCCCATCCCATTTTTATCTTTTTTATTTTGAGACAGGGTCATGCTAAATAGCTGAGGCTGACTTTGAACTCACAATCCTCCTGCCTCAGCCTCTGAAGCAGCTGGGATTGCAAGCTCTACTTTCTTCTTAGTCACTTGCTCTTTCTGCTTTCCAGCTGCCACAGGCTGAACAACTTTCCTTCACTAGGCCCCTCTATCATGATGTTATGTCTCATTTTCTGCCCAAAGCAATGGAGGCAGTCAGCCATGGACTGACTCTGAAATCGTGTGTCAAAATAAATTTTTACATCTTCTAAGTTGTTCTTGATAGATATTTCCTCACAATGACAAAGCTGATTAATGCAATTGCCATTCTACAAAAGATGAACTCAGAAGCAGAGAAGGGAACAGCTTACAGTGACTATAATTCTTAAGGGTTGGGCTGGAGCGGTGGCTCAGCGGTTTCAGCGCTTGCCTGGCAAGCACGAGGACCCGGGTTCAAACCCCAGCACCACGTACACAACTGAGTGTTGGAGCAACTGAGGCCATGTGAAAAACTAAATAAAGTTGTTTCTCTCTTTCTCTGCCTCTCCCACTGTCCCTCTCTCTTTAAAAAAAAAAAATTCTTAAGGGTTGGGGAATTACTGGTAAAAGGATAATTTCAGAAAGATTGGAAAATAAGGTCAAGAAGTCTATTGTGTATTATGATGACTAAAGTCAATAAAAAGGCACTCCATTATTGAAAATTTCTAAAAGAATAGATTTAAAGTGTTCCCACCAAAAAAAAAACACAATCTATATGTGAACTGATGCATATTATAATTAGCTCTGTTTGACAATTCCACAATGTGCACATATTAAAAACTGTGCTGTACATGAAAAATATATGCAATTTTATTACTTAAAAACATTTTAAAATTAAAAACACAAATTCACATTTTAAATTATTTGAGATGAAACCAAAATCAGTGATTTACTATAATAGAATCAATGAATTAAGTTTTTATAAAAAATAGGAATAAGTATTGAAACCAGTAAGAGACATAGGAAAGATAAAATATATGCAAAAACTGGCTATATATTTAACACAAATACACATACTATTATAAACAAAACAAAAATTTTAGAAGAAATGATGCATTAATTTTTAAGGAGGTGGTTACTGGGGATTAAACCCAGGAGTGCTTTACCAATGAAATACATCCCCAGTCCTTTCTAATTTTTTTAATAGATAGGGTCTCAGTAATTTGCTTAGGACCTCCTTAAGTTGCTAATGCTGGCCTCTAATTTGCTATTCTCCTGCCTCAGCTTCCTGAGTGATATTACAGGTTTGTGCCAGGAGGCCAGGCTGGATGATAAAAATATTTTTAAAAACCATTTATTTCTTAGATAAAAATTCTCAAATGTGAGTACTTTTAAAGAACTAAAAATGAATATAAAATGAAAATGACTTCTCTCCAAATTATCACAAAAGCAAGAAGAAAAAACAATAAATCAAGGAAAACAAAAATAGCACAAAATTTGGAAGTTGGGAAAATACTACCCTGGTTTCATCAATAAAAGGCTAATTATGACTACAAATGAACAGATCATATCAATTACAGAAATATTTCATTACTTCAATGCAATCAATTACGGTCATGTTTTCAAGAATTTTGGTAGTGACAATCTATATAATCAGCCCTCTGTATTTGGAGATTCCACATTCCTGATTTCATCCAACTACAGATCAAAAATGTTAACCAAAAAATGAATCTATACTGAAAATACACAGAGTTTTTATCATTATTCCATGATAACACTTTACAGACTTTGAATTGTATTAGATACTATAAATAATCTAGAGATTAAGATCTAAAATATACAGTAGGAAGGCATTAGATAATATGAAACACTATGTCATTTTTACATAAAGGACCTGAGCATCCTAAAGGTTCTGGTATCTGTGATAGTTATTCTAGAACCAGCCTCCTATGTATATTAAGGAATTCCTTCCTTCCTTCCTTTCTTAGGGGTTGAACCCTGGGGCACTCTACCAATAAGCCACATCCCCAGTACCCCCATTTTTAATTTTGAGACAGAATCTGATTAAGTCGCTAAGGCTGACTCGAAATTGTGATCCTCCTGCCTCAGTCTCCTGAGTCTCTGGGATTACAGGAGTGCACCACCATGGCTACCTTGTAGTTTATCATTCTAAATAACAAAATCAATTGTTCCTTGGGGCTGCAGTAGTGGCTAGGTGGTTACAGCACTTGCCTGGCATGGACAAGGACACAAATTCAAACCCCAGCACCACTTACACAACAAAGTGTCCCAGTAATGAAAGCCACATGAAAAACTAAATAAAATCAATTCTCTTTTCCTGTCTCTCTCTCTCACTATCCCTCTCTCTCTTTAAAAACAACAACAAAATAATCGTGCCTTTCTACTCATCCAAAAGCCTCAATTAACTTTTCTAAATCCCACAAACCAAAAAACTCTAACAATTGTGTGACAATCCACCTGGGACATTTGTGTAATTTAGAATATTTAAGTATCATTTATACATTTTACATTATTAATGTGCTAATATGGCTAATATGTTTTACATAGTCACATTTTTATCAGTGTTTATGTACACTATGCAATGATACAATTCAGTTTCATTACAATGACAGTATCCTAAGGTAAATAAACCAAGATAACACATGAATGTAGAGTAAATGAGGCCAGGAGAATGGATATGCTTATGAATTTATTGCATTTCTTCCAATATACTTTACGACTTCCAACTTTACTTGTTATGCATAGGCATTTTAGAGTTCCTAGGATCACTTAATTTCTTCATAATCTTAAACATTTTTGAAATTTTTCTATTAATATTGTGGACAAATGACAATGAGATTGTAAACTGTTTAAATCATTCAAGCATGACATGCTAACCTAAACTGAAGTTGGAACCTTTCAGTTACAAACATATTTATAAAATCTGAGACAGAAAAGTCCTACAAATTATGCAAGTTTCTATTTTATTCTGAAACAGTAAAATGATGACTAAAATTGCAATTTAAAAATAGATCAGAACTGTATTCTAACCAAATTCCTGACCCCATGCTAGTATTCATACATTTTGTAACATCAAAGACACATCATTTATCTATTGACCTACCTAAATTTTCAGGGATTTTAAATTAAAGAACAATGAAATTTAACTTTCACACTACATCAATTACATTACTTTGATTACAAGCAATTGACTGCTATTAATGTTTGAGGGTTTGAAATTCACAGAAAATAATACATTTGGATTAGCAGAACTATACCAAATTAGTACATTATTAAAGTATAGTTCATGATAATATTAAAACCTTATTTGACATATTCAATCTCTCCTTGATGATTCATGATTCACTTTCAGATTTTAAAATAACAATGCCTTAACATATTGTTTTTTTAATCTTCAGATGTGTGGGAGCATTCAGTCAAGAAACAGGCTTGTATGAAGTCAAAATGCATATATAGCTGAAATGAGGACGCAGCTTAAAGACAACTACTTTTAAACAGTCAGGTACTACAAATAAGCTTTTTCTAGAAAGTAAGATTTGAGTTCCACTACATTATGTATAAAATAAAGTTTTCATTCATGTAGTTGGAATTATTTTATTGTCAGACTGTAATTAATACTAAAAAGCTCAGACCAAAATGTATGGTTTGCCAAAAGACAAACTCTTCTGGCTCCAGTTTTTTCTCAATACCAGTCCCAGTTCCCTTCTCTAAATGTTGTTGCCTGTATTTATTTTTCTGAGAAGCGTGAAATTCTTTCTGGAACAAAGTAGTTGAATGAATAGTCAAATAAGCAGTTAAAATCATTGCATTATTTTTTTTCTTTGTATGTTCAGAAATATCTACTAAAGAAGTAATACTACCTCAAATGGAATACAACACATTGGTGTGGTCCTACCAATGTTAGTTTAATTGCATGCCATGCAGATTAATAAGCTTAAATCCCATTTCTTCTCCCAGGGAAATCTATTAAAATATGATTGGCTCTCTTATTAGTCAAGATGGTTGTAACACAAATTATAAGTTTTTTTTAGAATATAGCTGAAATTTTGCACATAAATGTTTAATTGAATAGATTTGGGCATTCATTGTATTATTTATAATATGTAAACAC
>PVKS010053870.1:0-10260 GCA_004027875.1 Aplodontia rufa
CAGCACAAAAACAAATAACTCAATAAATGAGCAAAAGAACTGAACAGGGAATTTCAAAAAGAAGAGATGCAAATGGTTAACAAATACATGAGGAAATGTTCAGTATCTCTAGCAATCAGAGAAATACAAATGAAAACTATACTGAAATTGCATCTCACTCCAGTCAGCATGGCAACAATCAAGAATACAAACAACAACACATATGTTGAGGATGTGGGGAAAAGGGTGCACTTATACATTGTTGGATTCCTCATGACTTCACTCTCTTTCAGTTTTCTCCTCCTTGATTTGTAATGCAGTGATTTCTTTATTTTTATACCTTTTTTAAAATTTTTTATATCTTTTTTTAAATTATTCACACCATGAAACAAAAAGGCTAAGTATACATTTATTCAATGCCTTCACATCAGATTTGTTCAGATTCACTAAAGAATATTTACTGTGACTGAATTTAAATAAAATTTGCTCCTTCACTGGCAAAACAAACAGTATTTGACATCAATAAGAAAATGAGTAGAACATATTCACCCATTCTACATTACAATAAAATGCAATAATACCAGTATCATACTCTTCTAAAAACATTAAGGCAGTAATTTATATTATACTATAAAATAATTAAAATGTACTCACATACATAGATATATATAAATCATATAATTAATAACTTCTGCATCACATCCCTTATTATCTTTTAAAATGTAGAGCTATAGCGAATTTTTTTGTTATATATTTAAGTATTCCATTTAAAGCTAAATTTTAAGTGGAATTAGTTAGTAATCAAAATTAATCATCCATGAAGGTATAAAAAAGATTTCACTGTGAAAAAGTAATCAATCCAAATTTATACTAGAAAACTCATCTGCATTTTCTGCTTCATACCTTTACACATATTTATTCTATTTATAAGGAAAAATCTGAGAGTATGTTTTCAGAAATTCCTTTTTTATGTTTCCTAATTAGATACTGCCAATCAGAATTGCACACAATTTGGAAGTAAGAAGGGAAGAAATCCTTATCATCAGCAGGCAGGTAAGGCTAAGATCATTGGTAGTGCATTCCAACGATTGAGTCCTCGGAAAATAACCTGCTCTTCAGTACTGGAGAGCTGGGAATCTCTCCAGCATAGGGGAAGCTTTCCAGCAGTGCTTAGTCTTTGGATATTATGACATTTATTCCCAAATCTGTCCAACAGATGAGTATAGTTCCAATTTCTTGTAATGTTTCTATTACAAATAGAGTGCTTTTTAGTTCCTCAACCAAAACTTAAATATTATAAATGGGTGGCCAGTATTTATATCAGTATTAATAAATATAGTGATATTAAGGACTATAATTGTCTATTAACTGTTTCTATATTTCTCTAGTAGTAACCAATAATTTTTTAAGTGATGATAAAAATCACGGAGGCAAAGTTGTCAGGATAGAAGCACAGGATTCCACTTAGCTTAATATTCACCCTATATCATGGACTTCAGTGAAAATAACATCAAGTTCATCCAGATTTCATTTAAATATCAATTTTAAAAATTTCCTTAAGTCAGAACACTTTTGTATTATAATACAAGACTTACTTATTCTACAACTTCTCCTGTTTGATGATTCTTAGAAAGACATTGGAACTTAGTTTTCAAATACCATATCACAATAAAATTTGAAGAATATTTATTTCATTAGTAACTGATGAGAAACTTCTCCAAATAATATTTTCAAATGACTATCAAAAACTTTTAGGTGTGTTAGCAACATATTTATAATGTATGCAAGAATTCCTGACAATATCAAAATTTCCAACTGAGGATTATAAAAAAATAGAAGTTTTCAATGGATGGAATTGCAAATAGGTTTCTTTAAAATGCAGAATCAAATTTTCCAAAAGAATCTATATAAAGTTTTTATTTTATTAAATAACATGTACTATCAAAAAAATGTGAAATATATAGTCACAGTATGTATGTTGATTAGAAAGTCAAACTATTAAGAAAATGACCTTTTAAGAGCTATAAAATAGATATAAAACTATTTTCCTTTAATTAAATTAAAATAAAAGTTAAGATTTTAAACTACTAAACAGGAGTTATATAAGAAATATCAGCATTTTATTTTTTCAAACAATACAATAAATTAGAACTAATTTAAAAAGTAAGTAGTTTATTTTCCTGTGCCCAAAGCGTCATGGATAAAAAGCATTCACTTTTCACTAAAGAAGCTAAACCAAGTGAATATTCATTTTTTCCTGTAAATGCATATTAGACTTGACAAAATTTTAGGGATTAAAAAATATGAAATAAGTTTAATGTTTTCTGAATTTCCAAAATATGTGCATGAATGTATATACACACATGCACATATACACACAAAGAAAATAATCTGAATCCACTGAAATCACTCTGCTTACTTTCCTCAATTCCCTGCATGACTGGCTGTCCAAAACTGAGTAAATAATAGCTTTAATTGCTACTCTTTTTAATTTATTATTATCAGTTTCACCTAGTTGAGAAATCCACTGAGAATAATTTTAAATTTTTTCAGTGTTTATTGACATTTTATTATATTTTCAAAGATGGTAACAACTTTTGGGCCAGATTAAATTTTATAAATATGTAAATCTAAAAATTAAATTGCTTTTTGGCAATGTTCTGTATAATATCACATCAACAGATCAAATGAGTCATATGAATATTTAAAAGAGTAATTTTCACTAGAAATGACAAAAAGTATACCGGCCTATGCCAAAGGACACAATGTCAGCACTAAGATAAACTGGATCTTTACATTCCCGCTTGAAGAGAAGATCAGAAAAAAACAAAATGATACCTTTCTATGATTTTTTCTATTTTATAATTGCCTGCAGGAAACATTTTTTTTGTCATACAGTATCAAGTCCAAGAATTTAGTGACCTTCTCAAATGCCATTGCTGACACTTTGAAACAATTGATTTGATCATTGCTTACAATATATTTTACAAAGATAATATTTCAAAGTAAACATAGATTTTTGTATCAAAAGTGTTCTGTTGGGCCTGGAGCAGTGACTCAGTGATTGGATCACTTGCCTGATATGCGCAAGGACCTAGGTTCGAACACCAGCACCACATACATAACTAACTGTCGGAGAAATAAGAACCAGATGGAAAAATAAATAAAACTGATTCTCTCGTTATTTCAATTCTCTCCCTCTCTCTTAAAAAATAATGTTCTGTCCACATTGACATTATATTCAAATTATTTTTAGCTGGATGTAGTAGTGCATGCGTATAATCCTATCAGTTCAGGAGGCTGCAGCAGGAAGATCACAAGTTCCAAAGCCAGTCTGAGTAACTTAGTGAGGCCCTGAGCAACTTAGTGAGACTCTGTCTCAAAATAAACAATAAAAAGGGCTGGGGTTGTGTCTCAGTGGTTAAGTGTCTTGGTTTTAATCCCTGATAATGAAAATAAATAAATAAAATAATAATAATGATAATAAGTTTAGAGTTCTATCTAAGAATTGACATCAAGTCTTTGTAATATTCTGCAGACTTCTCGAGGGGGTGACACTTGTACTGATGCCTGGTCTGTGTGAAGAGGAGCTCACAGAAGTGGCACCTAGACCTCTGAGTAGAGGGATCTGAAGAGCTGTTGCTGGCATCTCTTGGGAGTTTATGAAAATAACTCTTTTAGAACAAGAAGAAGTTGGACCCTGGAACAAGCTATTGCTGCCAGGGAGAAGGATCATTATAAGAACAATGACAACAGAGACAGAAGACAAGATATTACAAATTTCTAATATCACTGCCTACACTGTCCTGCCAGAGCCCAACAGGTAGCCAGCTAACAAAAAAAGAAAAGTCATCTTCAGCCTTTAGCAATAGCATAATGTAAATATACAAAGAAATATATGGAGATGGGGAACCCATACCTTCTTAATTCTCATAAAAAATGTAATTACACAATTATGCATGTGTTTCTCAACTGATATACAACCAAGGATAGTTGGGATTGGTTCAGGCAATAATCAAAAGGAAGAATAAATTTAAATTATCAAAATATCAGTACATATTTAATTCTGGAAAATTCATAATCATATATATATATAAACATTTATAACTGTTATATGGGGAAATAAGAAGAATCAAGAGACTGGGGTGTGGGTGATGTAGGAGCATATCATATTGTTATTACATATGATTTTATGATTATACAATAAGTAAACTCTTTAATAAAAAAATCATTCTACACAATGATAGAATATAAAATTGAAAACACTCAGTAATAATACAATATATCAACTTCCACTTTCATATAAACTGTATTTTTTTGTACTAACATTAAAGAACAATTTAAACTCTGACTTTAATTATTCATGCAAAATGGAAGTTTATATCTTGTTAGTAGAGAGTAAAAGTCACACAGTAGAGTGACTTTTAGTTCTATTAAGTCATTAAAAATCAGTACATCTGAAAAAGCAAACTTTGAGTCTTTGAGTCTTTGAGACCACGTGAAAGTATATAAAATAATTTCACTTTCTACATGCAGTGAAAGTCCTGGAGACAATAAAATTGCTTTATTTTCTTTTCAACAGATGCTTCTAGACATGGCTTGGTGTTTTAGTCAGCTTCTTCGTTGATGTGACAAAAACCTGACAAAACAACGTCAGAGGAGGAAAAGATTTTTGGCTCATATTTTCAGAGGTGTCAGTCATAGATGGTAAGCTCCCTTGCTCTGGGCCTGAAGTGAGGCAGAACATCACAGCAGAAGGATGCGACACAGGAGGAAAACAGCTCAGAGCATGCCACCAGGAAACTGAGTGTCAACTCAACATGGACACAAGGGGCACCTGCAGTGACCCACCTCCTCCAGCCACAGCTTGCCTGCCTACAATTACTACCCAGTTAATCCACTGAAGTTGATTAATGCACTGATTAAATTAAGGCTCTCATAACCCAATCAGTTCACCTCAGAACTTCTTTCCGTTATCTTACACATGTGGTTTTGGTACTTGATAACTGTCGACAAAGTTCACCTAGTATAATCTCTTATGGTTGTCTGAAAAAAACACTTTTAATAATGCAAAGGTAAGTTTATCAGATGTTACTGACTTCCAGAAGGAAAAAACATGGTGGAAGTTCTGGGGATGCTGGCAACAATAATCACACTATATAGAGCTGTGGAGTGGAAAGAAATTGAATGAGTTTTCATAGGGTTAAAGAGAAGACTCTGCAATGACAAAGACTACTCCTGATTTCAGGCTTTATATGCTTACTAACAGCTCCAATAAACTGACATGGCCCCAGTTGGTAAAAGAAAAACAAGAAAGAAAAAAAAATTCAGAACAAGGCATACCAAGAAAAGGATTGTCTATTTTGATTTCAAGAGCTAGTTCTGCCCCAGCCAAGTGGGTGAGGTGCAAAAATGTCAAGATATATTGTCATTGAATTTGTGGTTTGGGAATACATGTTGAGCACAAGGAACTAAGAACTAAGACCTAAAAACTTGCAAACCCTGTGGTCTAAAGAAGGTCGAATTGAAGTAATAACAGTGGACATGTCTGACATTCAATGATCAGTTTTCAACAGCAAAATGAGACAGCAACAGAAAAATTAAAACACAGAAAAGTAAAGAGCACATGTTTTAATAAAATACTCTCAATCTGAAAATTAGAAAGAGGACTTTACCAGAAAACACAGCATATGCCTTTAATCTCAGCAACTCAGGAGGAGGCTGAGGCAGGAGGATCACAAGTTGGAGGCCAGACTGGGCAACATGTAAGACCTTGACTCAAAAAGAAAAGAAAAAGAAAAAAAGGCTGGGGATGTAACTCAGTGGTAAAGCGTTTTTGGGTTCAATGCCCAGTACTGAAGGAAAGAAGGAAGGAAGGGAGGGAGGGAAGAAGGGAGGGAAGAAAGAAAGGGAAGGGGTGAGAAGGAAAGAAAAAAGAAAAATAAAGAAGAAAGAGACAGAAAAAAGAAAGAAGGAAAATAAGAAAAAGAAACCACACTAATTCTTGAATTGTAAGAAGGTTCCAGTAGTTGGTAATGGTTTGGGGTTGTATAGATGGCTAAAAAGATCTATGGCACAGGTTGAGTGAATAATTGCATGCATAAAATAGAATTATATTTGTACTTCAGTACAACAACTTATGTCATACTAAATAATATAATGTGTTCCTCAGAGTAATTTCAATATTAGAAGTTTTTTTTACAGTTTATAAGAACTTAGGAAATAAAGAATCAATTTATTTTCCAATTCTATAAGTAGAGATACAGAGGCCACAAGTCTGGCCAACAGTCATATAACTAATCAGGAGTAAAGAACTGGAAAAAAATGGTGTCACCTACAATTTATTTCAGAATAGCCAGCCTGAGCTCAGTAAGTTCAGCATAAGCAAGCTTCAGATCATCGCCCAGTGCTCTTACTCTTTCACATCAAAGAACATTGGGAAGAAGAAGAAAGTGACCTTGTCCACACCTTTTTTTTTTTAAGAGAGAGGGACAGAGAGGAAGAGAGAGAGAGAAACATTTTTTTTTAATTTAGTTTTTTTAGTGTCCTTTGTTGCTCCGAGACTTCGTTGTGCACATGGTGCTGGGGTTCGAACTTACATACTCATGCATGCCAGGCAAGCATGGTAACCACTGAGCCACCATGCTAACCCTTTGCCCATACCTTTGAATGTGTACATATAACACTTTTTCAACAGTGTGGGGAAACTGAGGCCACGTCACCAGTCACTAGCCTTTCAGAAGATGACATCTTCTGCACTGATGTCTTGGAGCACTGATCTACTGTATAAGAGACAACCCAGAGAAACACAGAAATCACTATGAAAATGACAGGTGTCAATCTCAGCCCAGCCCTCTAGCCGTGATCACCAAGCCATGTAGAAAATGGCGTGGTGATACCACTGCAGCTTATGACACATAAATTAGAGACAACTCCTCCAGCCAAGCCTTCTCCAGATTTCTGACCCAAAATTTGAGGAAAAGAATGAAATGATTATTTGAAGACCCAATTTTAGGGCTAGTTTATAGTATGAAATGAGATAACCAAAATGATTACTGCAGCCTTTTTCTACATAATCATCAATAAATACCAGCATTTTAAGATAGAGTAATTTGAAAAAATATTCTGAAACAAAATTTCTAAGTTGTGCATAATTTAAGGTATTCTTGCTGAATGATTATTAAAAGGTTAAGTTTTTTAAGAGATAGATTAAGTTTTAAGAAGAAAAAACCTCATGTTTAATATAAATGAAATATTTTGTGCATTTGAAATTCTTTGGAATTCAAAATTTAAATTTTACAGATTACCATAAAAACTAAGAATGCTTTATTCTTATAATAGTATAAAACAAATATTTAGGGGCTAGAGAAGCCCCTAAAAAATAGTGGTTACGGCGCTTGGCTGGCATATGTGAGTCCTCGAGTTCAAACCCCAGCTCCACATACACAATGAAGTGTCTGAGCAACTAAGACCACTAAATAAAATTGATCCTCTCCTTCCCCCCCTTTCTCTTTCTCCTTTTGCTGTCCCCTCTTTCTTAAAAAAAAAAATATATATATATATACATTTAAATATATGAAACTAGATATAGCTGATTTTTGTAGTAAAATCACAAGTGTCTGCTTTTATACAACTGCTTAAATATAAATCATTATCAAAAAATCTACAGAGTGTGGCTGGAGCAGTGGCTTAGCAGTTTGAGTGTTTGCCTGACACACGTGAGGACCTTGATTCAAACCACAGCACCACATACACAACTAAATGTTGGAGAAACAAAGGCCAAATGAAAAAAATAAATAAAATTAATTCTCTTTGTTTCTCTCCCCCTATAAACAAAAACAACAAAAAATCTATAAAGCATGAACAGTCTGAGTAATGGTGCCATAGTTCCCCAATTGTGTGTGAACACTTACTGTGCTTCAACTAAGGTAGTCAGTTTATAAAACTAAATTTTCTTTATGTAACATTAAGAAGAATCAAAAATTCCATAATTTTATAAACTAAAATGAAAAATAAATTGTTTCCAGGCAATGAACTATGTATATTGGACAAAATGTCAAGTCAAAATAGTTCTTTTGTTTCCCTCCTGCCACTGATAAGGTAACTGGAATTGCAGAAGGTAGACATTTATTAACAGTTAAAATGAGTGCAATTCAGCTATCCAAAAGAACAGAAGGATGCGGTGCACAGTGAAGTGTTTCTGCCTAACTGAAACTAAGTAGAGATGAACAAAATTTGATCACTCTGAACAGGGTGGGATCAATGCAAAGAAGCAAAGAAAGAGATACTGTATGATAATCTTAAAAGCTACCTCTGTCCCAGCAAATGAATTGATATCTAGCTGTAGTTGTGTTTACATGAATATTTGTATTAACATGGCACTTTTAAACCACCGGGGAATCAAAAAGGTTGCAATTTTATGGTAAAGGGAAAAATATCTTTGTGTTATTTTATTAGGAAGCATTTTCCAAAGAATTGATAAATAGAATTATTTTGAATCAATGTTTTTCCATTTTATATAATATTAAAGTCACATTAAAATTTTAACTTTATTATCAATATGACTAAGGGTCCTAAATACGCAGTTTCTCAATTTGCATAGGTACCTTACTGACCACTAACCAATGTGATATGATGCAAGAAAGGTAATTTGACTAACAATTATATTTATTTAACTTATATTTGTTTTAGAAGCCATTTCGTTTGCTTGTATCACACATGATACAGATAGAAAATTAGTAATGTAAATTATCAGTGTGGGTTTCCTTATTACAAACATTACTATTTTAAAAAGAAATTACATTCTATGTACTTTGGCAAATGTATTTCTCCCTTTGGTTTTCTTGGTAACAGCTAACAAAACACATTTAATCACAAATTATTCCTGGAAGCATTATATATCTATTGGTATGATAAAGCAAGCTGCAGAAAAGAGATACATATTCTAATAATGTGTTTAGATTATATTCCCATTCCATACATGCAAGTGTTTGCCAAAGTAAATTAAGCTGGGAAGCTATCATTTTCTTGTTACTACTGATACAGTTCATCTGTATTCAGTTGTATTTCCTTTTTAATATACATTTTACTATCAAATTTCTTCCATCTCTTTCTCCCCTTTAGACTAATCCTTTTTTCTCTCCCTCATTATAATGGTCTTAGACTGTAAAGCATATCTATGAACCTTTGTAACAATACTGAGCCAGATAATAAACTTCTATATTTTGCTCCCAAATGTTAATATCTATTTCAATAAGCATAAGTCAAATACTGTATTTTATTTTTAATTATTTAATACATTCTCAGTGTTACAGAAGTCTAATTAACATCTAACATTAAAGATACCTAATTTATAAATTCTAATAAAGCTTTGTAAACTTTAAAAATGAAAAAGAACCACATAAAATACTGTTTATACAACAATTATCATATTGTTTTTAATTTATTTGTTTGTATGTTTTGCATCTCTATCACCTGTGACCTCTCTGATGAAGAGCAGTCATGTTACTCATAACCGATATCACCAGAGCAAATCTTGGTGTCTGGTATATATGAAATTCTCCAAAAATTTTATTGGAATAAATGTGTGAGTGAGTGAGAGGGTGGGCGGTTGGATAGATTGATAGATGAGTAGAATAAGGCATTAGATCTCCAAAAAAAGAGAAAATTGTGATGGAAAAATAGATACTAGGTACAAAAATGCTTTTAAATCAGTATATATTGTCAGAGAAAAATAGTGTCATAACGTGTTGCATAAATTTGGCTCACTTTTGTTCAGCATAAGCATAGCTAATTATACATAGTAAGACATCTGAAATAATTCTGAAAGAAAAATCTAAAGTAAAATCTTTAAACTCATTGTTGTATCTCTCAAAAAGCAGCACTTAGACATGTATGTAATTACACAAGTCAATCATTCACATTAGAAATACAAAAGCCTCCTGCAGAGGCAGAAAATTAATAAGAATAAACAATTAACTTTATTTTATCTATTCAAGCATCTTAGATATTGAAATAAGTTTTCGCACTACACAATAACACTTGAAAATTAAAGCAATGGCACTAAGGAAAAAGAATAATAATTTTCTTTATTCAAAGGTATTGAAAGTAAAAGCAGAAATCAGGAGTCGAATAGTTTTAAAACTCATTGCCACATCAATGCATTCTGTCTGCATGCCACGCCGTGTGGCTGTCTTGTTAACTTTCATCTGTCTTTTTATGCTCTTACAATTAGACCCTCAGCAATAATGCTGGCATTCACTGCATGTAAGACTGCTCCAG
>PVKS010053871.1:0-10254 GCA_004027875.1 Aplodontia rufa
AGCCGGCCAACCGCGCCCGAGGCCGGGTCGCGCCGCAGCGACTCGCCGTTCCGCTCACGGAGACCCCGCTCGCTCTTCGGGGAACGGCGCCCCCAGCACTCACCATGCCCGGCTGCTCGGGTTCCGGGGTCGCCTCCTCCGAGCCCAAATGACACACGCGGTCACAGCGAGGCGCTGAGGCCCTCAGCTGCTCTTCGCGGCACGACGGTGACATCTGCTATGGCGGCTCCCGCAGAAAGAACGCCAGGAGCACTGGGGTTGCTTCGCCCCCTGCCAACTGCGCTCCTGATTGGACAGTTCATGCAGCCCCCACCTCCCGTGTCTCTGATTGGCTGGTGATCCGGAACACGCCCCTGAACCCTGAGTGACGGCAGACGGGATCCTATTCGGCTGATGGAACCCAAGCGATGGTTGCCGGCCACAGCCCTTGCCAACCCAGGCTTCTTCCCGGGCTGGGACCTGACCTAGCCTGAGGGATTATTGCATGTACCCATTTAGGTCCATCCTCCCAGGTTTTGTAACAACTGTAAATCTAAATATAGCATATAATAATTAATATAATATAAAAGTTATAACCATGTAAGATAATAACATTATAAACTAATACTAATTATGATAGCATATAAGCTTCAGCTGGTGATCTCCAACTTGTCTGAATGCATCTGTATTAATTTCATTGACATATATGCAGAATGGAAAATTTGGGATTTCATTGGTTAAGCAAAATTTGACCCTGACCTTTCAGAACTAGTGTTGTCTTCTCACTGTATTCTGTGGGCTCTTCCTGTGTTCTTGCCCCTGTGATTGAGGTAACAAGTGTGCTCAGGCACTTCCAGATGCAGTTGCCCATGGAGATAACACCTCAGAAAACGCCATCTGCCCAGACTGCCAGGACATAGTGGGACACAGAAAGGGCTTCATATTGTCCGAGGTCAGACATGTGGGATGAGACAGTTGGCTTCACAGGCAAGGTTTTCTTGTGCCTTTTCTGTCTATCTGATATTTTCACCTAAGAAAATAAAAACATGCCTATAAGGGAAGACCGTTATTCAATTCATGGGAGAAAATGGAATTATATGGAAGCAATGTTCTACAAAGGAGTCAAGGGGGAATAAAAGGAAACATTTGAACTCAGAAACCAGTGTGCTTCACATGAGACCATAAGAAAGACTTACATTCAGAAGATTGAACTTACTCCAAGCTCCAGAGCCAGGCTGACTGCTGAAATGGAGTCCCAAGGTGGGACACTCCCAGGAGTTGAGGCAAGACACCCACAGATTTTCCTCTGGGAGTCACCATGCCCTGCTGTCCCTCCTTCAAAACCTGAATATTCATCATAGACACTCTCACCTTGAGTCACTTTAATGTCCTGACCTTAACCTCCTATCAAATTCATAAACCCTTTCCCTAATCCTGTTCTTCAGAGATTTCCTTCAGGTACACAGGTGATAGATCAACCCCAGAAAATCTATGCATCCCAAATCACTGTCTCCAAAACAGCCACAAGGAAACAAAAGTCACAACCTCAGGAAGGAAGGCAGCCCCAAAGGCCACCTGCAAGGGGGTCTCCTGCTTTCCAGTGCCTGTAGCTTCTGCTATCTATAATGGATCCCTTTAGTTAAGCAACTGCCTGTCATATAAGACCAGTTGAAAATGCCCATGAAGGGCTGGAGCAGTGGCTCAGCGGTGAGAGCACTTGCTTGGATCCAGGTTCACATTGCATATACATCTAAGTGTGGGAGAAACAAAGGCCTGATTAAAAAAATGAAATTGATTCTCTTTCTTTCTGTCTCTTATAAATTATGTCCATGAAGCAAGACTGTGTGCCTGCACCTACTTCCCCTGTCTCCTTCCCTCCCCTCCCCAGACCTTGATACCTCACTCTTAATATTTTGGTAAGGGGATGGTTCCTCTTCCAGAGATGCTTCTGGCTGGAGTAGGGCAATGTCCCTTCCTAACCCAGAATCAAAGGTGTCTGGCTGCCTGGCCTCAGGTGGAGGGGGGCTGGATGGGAGTCCCTGGTGTCCTGATGTCCCTGACCCAGCATCATCTTGATCTGGAGTTTCTGTCACCAGGGAGGGACTCATTTTACAGGAGATTAAGATCAAAGCCAACACTAGGAGAAACAGAGCAACCAAAAGCCTCAATCGTGGCAAACTCCAGGTGAAGTTAGCCAAGTAATCTTCCATAGTTTCCCATGCAGCTTGAGCACTACTTGGGCAAACAGTTGTGAGCCAAGCAGCGATCTGTGGAATCTTTCAGCACTGCTTTCTGTCTCTAAAGACACCTTGGCATGAAAACAGCTGGAGGTGCTTTCCTCTTGGAGCCAATAGATCATCTAGAGTTAATCTCCTCTCTATCACCAGTTGAGCTAATGAGTCCAAGCATTCTGGTGGCAATTTAAAGTCCTGTCCAGTTTTTGTTTTGGTTTTGGTTTTTTTAGAGAAGAGAAGGGATAGTGAGGGAGAAAGAGGGAACCAATTTTATTTAGTTTTTCTTGTAGTTTTCGTTACTCTGACACTTTGTTGTATATGTGGTGCTGGGGTTCGAACCCGCGTCATTGCGCATGCCAGGGAAGCGCTGTAACTGCTGAGTCCCTGCTCCAGCCCCAGTCTTGTCCAGTTTTGATGGCAATGTCTCCTGTGGTTTCTGATGTGTGTCGGGCAGTCACTCCTCTCACCACTTCATAGACAGATCCAAGGTGGCCTGGCACCTCAGCTATAGTTAGGGGTGCCTGACTATGTGCCTGTGTAGCACAAAAAGACCTCTCAGGGGCCTCTGGTGAAAGCTTGTATTTTGTGTGAAATGACACATGTTCGCCAGGTTCAACTCATCTCTTTCCGATGATGCACTATACAGTCCATGACTCACAGAAGCCCAGATGGTTTTGTGATTATGTCACAAAGAAAATTTCCTTAGGTAAGCACAGAATTCAGGGCTCAAGACCAGCATCTATGCTGGGTGCAGGGGCTCATGCCAGTAATCCCAGCAACAAGGGAGGCTGAGGTAGGAGGATCACAAGTTCAAGGCCAACCTTGATGCAGATTTTGTGGTTGCTGGGTTTGTGTCCTCTTGGAGTGGAAGAATGAAACCGAGGAACACAAAGGCAGGCGGCGCAAACAGTTTAATTAAGAAAGGACAGAAAGAAAAGACCTCCAGGAGAAGGGAGTCTCGCGCTGAGAACTCAAAGAGGGGGTCCGGCTCACCTTTTTCACAGTCTCTCAAGATTCTCCCCCTCTGATTGATCGTTGCCTTCCCTCCCTCCCCCACACCTGGGAGCAGGGCTCAGGAGCTCTGGTCTGATCTAGTCTTTAGTCCTGGGCCCACAGCACCTTCATCAGCAGAGGAGATGCCTGTGTCCAGAACACCCTTGTTAGCAGAGGGCTTTGTTAGCACGGGGTGGGGTTCGGGGGGTTGTAACAGTGGATGCTCTTTGCCCTCTGAGGGAAAAATGACTGTCAGCCAATTTCCTCCTTACTGATCCCCATCATTCTGCCTGCGTTGACTGCCTAACTTTTGCCCATCTCAGCCTCAGTAATTTAGTGAGATGCGGTATCAAAATAAAACATAACGAGGGTTGGGAATGTGGCTCAGTGATAAAGCTGGTTAAGCCGCCTGTACAAAAGCAAATCGGTGACGACAGAGACCTGCATCTATTGGGTCTGTAGGCGTGAAGGAGGTGTCATTAGTCCGTTTGCTTAATGGAGACAAGGTCCTGCTTCTAAGGAGAACTTTAATGCTCCTTGATTAATGTACACTGCTGATCCATTTTCCCCAATGGTGGCAAATCTCTCCTGTGCTTTTATAGCTGAGCGGGTGGGGCACCGGTACAATCAGAAACAGCAGCTGCATACATTTATGACTTAGAGGAGTGCTGAAGCAGTTTGAACAGGTGTACTTGCTACTGCTACAGCAGGAATCTGCAACTTTCCTGCAAGAAAAGAAGGTGCCAGAGGTATTCAACAGCATGTGAATGGAGCTAGATTTTGAAGGTCCACATCTAGGGTTCCCGAAGTAGGTAAAATTGTACCCAGCTATGTTATCTCATAAGGTCAACGCCAATGGCTGAAAAGTCCATGGGTATCCCATGGGGAGATGAGCTTGAATTCTTGGGTGTGGATGGGTGGCATTAGCCACCCAAGGTAGATTTAGAATCGTATCAGTCTCATTTGCCCAAATATCCTCCAATATTGGCTTGGTGTCTCCCCCCAGAGGGGATGATGGCAAACCCAATGTTAGGACAAAAGACTGTTACTTCTCATCATGTCTTGAGTCAGCCTATAAAGAAAATTGCTCCACCAGCTGTCGAGAAAGTGGGGAGCAAGGAAGAGGAGCAGGGTGTGGGTAGAGGCTGCCATCTAGTGGCTGCTCTTGGTATAAGTGTTGCTCTACAGGAGCGCCAGGAGGCAGCCATAGGCCAGGAACAAGAGGACAGGAAATGCCAAGAGAAAGCAGTTCCCCAGCCAAGGGGTGGCTTCCTGATGGTACAGAGCAATCCCCACAGCTAAAAGGACAAGTCCCACAGGAGCGGAGAGAAGCAAGGTTCTTCATATGGAGAACATAGGGGGACACCTTAAGCAGGAAACTTGCTCCTCTTGAAGAGGACCCACAGATCTTGCAGAGGCTCACAGGAGGCGGCATCCTTCTTCACTTTTCCTGGTGGGAAAATTGGTCCTGGGCCTGTCAGACTTCAAGAGGGATTGATTTCTCCTTGGGAAATGGACCCATCATGTTACTTCTCTGGAATCTGACAGCCCTAGGGGTGCTTAGGACCCAGGAGTCCTCCCACCGAGGGAGTGACAGGTTGGTGTGTGTCCATTTTCCAGGTCTTTAAAAGAGCAAGGTCAGCCAGGTGTGGTGGTGCTCACCTGTAATCTCAGCAACTCAGGAGGCTAAGGCTGGAGGATCGCAAGTTTGAGGACAGCCTAGCAATTTAGCAAGTCCCTGACTCAAAATAAAAAGGACTGGTGACTCAGTGGCATCTCAGCGATTGTGGCGCTTGCCTGGCATGCGCAAGTACACAAGTTCAAACCCCAGCACCATGTACACAACAAAGTGTTGGAGCAACAAAAGTCACATGAAAAAGTAAATAAAATTGGTTATCTCTCTCTGTTCCTCTCGCTTAAAAAATTAAATAAAAATAAAAAGGACTGAGAATGTAGCTCAGTGGTAAAGCGCCCCTAGGATCAATCCCAAGTACCAAAATATATATAAAAATAAATGAAATAAAAAGAACAAGATCCCCTGGTTGAATATGTGCAGCAGTAGGGGTGGAGTCAGGAGCCAGGAGTACTTGATTTCTGAACTCCAAAAGGGTCTTTGCTCCTGTCCCAAAGTGATTATATATTTGATCATCTCTTGCATCTTAGGATCAGTGATGAGGTCAGAGGTCACAAATGGCCTCCCATAGAGGATTTCATAATGGCTCGGTTGGAAAGACATGTTGCGGGCAACTGTGACTCTGCACAGGTCAACAGGCCAAAGCCGTCACCAGGTGTTCAGGGTTTCTTGGCACAATTTTTCCAAGGTGCATTTAACCTGTAGATTGGTCCTTTCCACTTTGACGACCGAGGGAACCAGGAGGTTGTGAAGATGTAAGCAGTGCCCAATGCCCAGGAAGCCTCTGGTGTCATCTTGGAGGCAGAAGTCCATGATCACTCTGCAGTGACCCAGGGATCCACACTGAGGGATGATTTCCTTTAGTAGAGCTTGGGAGTTCTATTGGGCCTTTTCGGTTCAGGTGGGGTGTGCTACTATCCACCCAGAAAAGGTGTTGGCAAAACCCAGAAGGTGCTTATATCCTTGCCATGAGGAATCTGGGGGAAGTCTAGCTGCCTGTCTTCTCTGTGGAGTGCACCCCATTACTGCAGAGGGCTAAGAAAAGGAGGCAGTTTGGTCCTCCCCACCCCAGGACACCACACAGGTGTGGGGGCAAGCGCTTGTGACCTCTCGAATGGCAGACTTGAGGCCTTTTCCCCTGATGGCATGAGTGACCAAAGTAACCAGTGCCTCCCTAAGTGTCATGAGTCTTGGATTCCTTTAATAATTTCCCACTGGACATCCCGAGGCAGTAATATTTCACGATGTCCCTCTGCAGTCCACCAGCGGTCTTCTACTCGCTCACAACCCCATTGTCTGCTCATTCCTCCTCCATCTCTAAGGAAGAGAGGGACACGCGAGACTGGGCCAGGGGTGTTAGGTCATTTCTGCAGCACTCTGCAGCACTTTGATCTGCCAGTGCCTTCCCTGCGTTCTGGTTGAATCGCTTGGTGTTCCCTGCCGTGCACTGGTGCTGCCTGTGTGGGCGGCCACGCTGCTTCCAGGAGGGGGACAATTTCGTGCCCATGTTTCCATATTGTATGTTTTTTTTCCCCCACATGAGCATGAAGGACTAGTATTTTAGTCATTTTTTTGTTACTACAGCCAAAAGATCTTACAAGAACTATTTTTTTTTATTTTTGAAAGAGAATCAGTTTATTTTTTCATCTGGCCTTTACACTTAGTTGTGTGTGTGGTGCTGGGGTTCAAACCCAGGTCCTGGTGCATGCCAGGCAAGTGCTCTGCTGTTGAGCCGCTGCTCCAGTCCCTATTTTTTTTAACGTTAATATTGTTTTCTGGTTTGTTTTTCTTTTATTTATGTGGTGCTGGGGATGGTACCTGGGACCTTGCGCATGCCAGACATGTGCTGTATCACTGAGTCACCTCTTTAACCCCTGAGAACTATTTATTTATTCATTTATTTTTAGAGAGAAGAACAGTGAGAGAGAGAGAGAGAGAATCAACCTTTATTGAGTTTTTCACATGACCTACGTTGCTCTGACACTTAGTTGTGTACGTGGGTGCTGGGGTTTGAACCTGTATCCTTGCGCATGCCAGGCAAGCGCTGTAACCATTGAGCCACTGCTCCAGCCCCCTGAGAACAATTTAGAGGAGGAAAAGCTTCTCTTGGGGCTCATGGTTTCAGAAGTCTCAGTCCATAGACAGGGGCTCCATTCCTTGGGGTTGGAGGTGAGGCGGGACATCATGGAGGAAGAGTGCGGCAGAGGGAAGCAGCTGGGAACACATGGCCCAAGAAGGGGGCGGGGAGAGCTCTGTTCAACAAGGACAAAATGGAAACCCCTCAGGCACACCCCCAAGTACCCAACTCTTCCAGCCTCACCATACTGGCCTATAATTACCACTCAGTTAATCCCTATCAGGGGATTAATTCACTGATTGGTTTAAGACTCTCATAACCCAGCGGTCTCACCTCTAAACCTCGCATTGTCTCACACATGAGCTTTGGGGGCCCTCCCATCTAAACCATAACAATTAGGAAAGCGTCGCTAGAGTCAGCGGCAACGTGGACTTGCTACCTTTCCCCGTTGCCCAGCGCCAGAAAGGCTGGCTACCTTAGCTTTCTGCGATAATGAATTTTGAGTCACCTCCTGGGGACGAATAGTGGCAATCTAATAAATCTTCCCACAGTTCACATGTTCATTGCACCCCATTGGTTCTGTAACTCTGGAAGCTCCTGAATAATACAGTATTCAGCTGAGGAAAAAATCTGAGATTGCTATTGTACTGCCATTCACTTTACTAAGAGTTTAAACAGGTCTACGGGCGCTCCTTGTGTCGTGACGGGGTAAAACCACGGTGAACACATTGAAATCGAAAATCCCACGTTGAGAGTGCCCTGAATACTAAACTAGTGAACATCACCGCTTGGCCTAGCCTACTTTTTTTTTTTCAGGGCTGAGGATCAAACTTGGGGCCTTGCGTGTGCTAGGCAAGCGCTCTGCCACTGAGCTAAATCTCCAACCCCGGCCTGGCCTACTTTAAAAGTGCTCAAGACACATCAGCAGTTAGGAAGACTGATTCAATAGAACTGTCATAATATGCTATTAAGTGTCACTTATGGAACTTATGGAACGTGGCACTCTGTAAAGTCCTGGGTGTTTACCCTGGTGACTGAGAACTGCACTCATTGCCCACCTTCACGAGAAAGAGTTGTACCATGTATCAAGAGCCCTGAAAAAGGTCCAGATTCAAACATCGAAGCATTTATTTGCATATATAGTACTTTTCTACCATTATAAAGAAAAATAAATAAATAAAAAGCATGTTGAACCCTAAGTCAGTACTATCCCACGATAGAAAACATTCCTACAATAAGATTTTATTCAACCCAGTGTGAGACTTTGGTGAGAGGTTTATGCAGGAGGCTGGAGGAGAGGGAGGGGATGACTCTGGCACTCTCATTACATGGTTCCTGAAAGGAGCCTGGACAAGTGGAAAATTCTCCAGGACTAACTGCACAGATGGACCCAGCAGATCCCCATGTAAGTCCCATCCTGCTCTGCACCCCCAAAGTTGGCCTGTAATCACTCAAGACTTCCACAGACAGAGGCTTTTCGATGCTTTGCCTAATGGGAGGTGTCAACAGAAAAGGAGCAAATAGAGAAGCGAGCTCAATCAGGGTCTGTATTTCTGGCTGCCACCATGCTTCCCTCTGCTCTTGGTCACAGCTCCTGCCGACCTGGTGTTCACATCCTGCTTACCAGCAACTTGGTGGATTCAGGTAACTTCTTTCTGTTGCCCCTTCAGCTCTAGTGAAGCTTTGTCCCCTGTTGCTAATTGGCTTATCTTTTCCCACATGGTGCTCGGGTTTCATATATTATCTGTTTAAAGAGTTCCTTCATTTATTTGTCATTTTCTACTGTTTTGAGGGTGTTACCTGTTTCCTGCCCAGGCTCTTTGGAAAACAAGGTTTTTAAGTCACAATCAATGGCATGTGTAAAGACAGAGTGCTGAGCAGAAGTTGAGGATTTGGGGCCATCGGCTTGGTCCGTATGCAATCTTACCATATTCTTTGCAGTGAATTTGCAGAAAGTGATGGGAGGGGACTCTTAGAAAGCTGGAGCTGTTGTAACAAAATAGCATTTACCCAGTGGCCCAGGCAGGAGACTGTAATTCCCACAGTACAGGAGCCTGGGGATTGTAAAATCTAATCGTTGGCGACTGTCCTGGCTTGCAGAGTGACTCCTCTCTGATTCTTCAAAAGTGGGGAGAGTAATTGCTCTCGCCCTGCTCTTAGAGACCACTATCTGTATGAGGATAGGCCTGCAGTACTCATGTAAACCTAACTATCTCCAAAAGGCCCCAGTTCAAAATATCAACGGGTTACTGGTAGGAAATTAAAAACATGACTTGATGAGGTGGGGGTGTTGACTAAATTCAGAACGCAGCTGGAAGTGAACAGAAGGACATTCATAAAAGGTGCATTTAGCCTTTACCAAGCAGACGGGATTCTATTAACGAGGAGTTGGTGAGCAAGGTTCATTAGAGAGAGGTATAATTTTGGAATGCCAGAAAGGACACTGAGGCAGCTGTATGCTTGCATGAAGGAACAAACACAGATGCCATGAAAACGCTTGGAAATCACTAAGGTTTCCTAGGGAAATGAAATGAGAAACAAAAAGTGTAGGGGTAGCAAAAAATGCGAAAGAAAGAGCTTTCTGTACCATGTAGAGTCTTGAGAGGTCATCGAGTCATGATGGAAATGGCATCTTTAGCGCCTTTATTTCCACGCACCTGTCTTCTCACTGTAGAAATAGGCACAGCCAAACCTTGTAAGAAGAAATGGCGGGGACTGAGAATTGATCACATCTCGAAACTTCGTTTATGTAAATTAGTTTAGCATAGCAGAAGCACGATCATTGAAGTTTATTGCTCAAACTCAGATTCCCGTGGCAAGTGGCTGCTAAGAACAATTACGCAGGAACGATAAGCACACTGAAGACTACCCTCAGCAAACTGTAGTGTGGAGAGAGGATGCCTGAGGCATCCTGTGTCCTCAACGCTGTCCAGTCTTTCTTGCTATCTTATTGACAAGTTGCCCTTTCACCTCTGTGAACAGCTGAGTAGCTGCCCTCTTACAGTGTTTCTTCAAGAATTAAATTTTATTGTGGTGCTCAAAAAAGAGTTTTGCAAATGCCTTTTTTATATTACTTTTGCCCATGTTCTTAGTGTGTAAAAGATTCAAAAAGACTATAAAACTCAGGGAGACATAAGAAAATAAGAACAGAACTTATGCTCATGTTGAATTTACTAAATATTTTTCCACAAAATTTTCTGCTGCTTTAACTGAATTGATTATTAATTTGTTGGCACAGGAATGAATTGTTTTTCCCCCTATATAAAGTGTATTTTCAACTTAAATTCATTTACCCTAAGTAGAATTTCTCCTATCTTTTCTGACCTGTTTGTAAAGAA
>PVKS010053872.1:0-10258 GCA_004027875.1 Aplodontia rufa
GAGTCATTTATTTAGTACATACCACATATACCTTAGCCAAACTGCTAGGAGATTTTTATTTTTGTAAAGCAGTATTAATCAAGCTCCAGCTCCAGCTCCAGCTCCAGCATAGAAGCCATGCATTGAGATTCTTCAGTGAGACATCCACAAATCATAGCAATTTTTTTTTCTTGCTGTGATGGGAACAGTCTGTTTTCTCTGTCTAACCAATAAAGGGTGAAGAACATTTTGCCACATGTATCTTTTTTTAATTTTTAAAATGTGTTCAAAATAGTCTTACATATCGGAGGGGATTGTTACATATTATGCATACATGGATGCTGACATAGTGATATAGTAAGTTAAGGCCAATCCAAGACCAGGATCTACCCTCTTCATCCATTACCCAAACTCATGTCTTCTCTAATCCCACCACTCTATAGCTTGAAATTAAAATATACATGTAAAATAATTGCTGCATGTATCTTAAAATATTCCTTCCAACTTGTTGGTGTGGTCACTTCACTGACACCCTGTTTTAGTCAGCTTTTTCAATGCTGTTACCCAAGGACCAGAAGAGAACAAGTAAGGGAGGAAAGTTTATTTTAGGCCTCACAGTTTCAGAGGTCTTAATCTGAAGGCTGGCTCCATTCCTCACGACTCAAGGAGATTGCAGGCATAGTTCCAGAGAGCTCAAGGTGTCACTTTGGGAAGCAGAGCAGAGAGAGAGAGACTCCAGCTGCGACACAGATTAAATACCCCCGAGGCACGCCCCCAGTAACCCACCTCCTCCAGCCACACCCTACCAGCCCACAGTTGCCAGTTAATCCCTATGAGGGACAAACTCACTGTGTGGATCAAAGTTCCTACAACCCAATCATTTCATCTCAGCCTTCACATTGTCACACTTTTGGGGCACACCTCACATTCAAACCATAACATACCCAGAGATTCCAGATATATTCTGCATTCAGCAACCTGGTTCATGTGTTTTTTCCTCATAAAACCCTTCTTCTCCTGCACTCATTCTAGTCCTTCAGAACTTGTCTCCATTCCCAAAATGGAATCTTCTGTTCCAGTTATCTATCACTGCATAAAAATTCATCTACAAGTTAGTAACACCAGAAAATAGCTGTTTAGGAAAAATGTAGGACCCAGAAAGACAAGCCATGGATCAGGGGATGGGAGGTAGAGGAGTGCAGGGGAGGGGGATATTGACCAAATTGTGTTGCTGTATTGTGTGCATCTATAAATATGTGACAACAAATCCCATCACTAGGTGCAACTATAGTGCACCAATTTAAAAAAGTCATTTTCTTATATTGCCAAAAAAGAAATAAAAGAAAAAAAACTATTTTATTTTGCACACGATATGATCTGTGAGGAATCTGGGCAGGGGCCACTAGGGATACAGCATTTTTATTCTCTGCGGGGTGGTGCGAATGACTGGAGATGCATGTGTGGCTCTGTTGGGGTCTTATATCTGAGGGCTCAGCTGTGGCTGCTGGCTGTGTTTCTTATGCTTCTCTCTATCATATCTTCCTGACCTGGAGGAATGTTTAAATTAGCTGCTTCGTTCACATGCCTGGTGTCTGCACTGGGATGGCTGGAACACTGAAGCTGACCAAACATCGTATCATATACTCTCTCCCTAAAAATATGGACGTCTCAGGGTACATAGACTTCCTTTATGATGAATAGCTTCCCCCAAAGCATTGAGAGTAAAGAGATGAGCAGATAATGATAAAATAATGCATATCTCTAATACACAGACATGTCAAAGATTCTTACATCATGAATAGATTTTTAAAACAACCACAAATCGTTAAGAAAATGAAAGACACCTTAATAGAAAAATAAGTAACAGAATTGAGTGGGTAGTTCACAAAATAAGATTCCATAATTAGCAATAAGCATATAAAATAAATTCAGCCTCACTAATCACCGGAGAAGTTCATTGAAGCACAATATGATACTACTTCCCATCAACCACCCAGAGTGGCTAAAATGCAAAAAGATGGATAACATCAAGTGAAGATGAGGGTGGGCAGAAGCAAGAATTCTCATATATTGTAGAGGATAAATTTACCACAATACTATAGAAAACACTTTGGCATTATTTACTAAAATGGAAGATGTATATTCCTTATAACTGAACAATTTAACTCCTTGACAATAAATAAACCACAGGTCCACACCTCAACATGGATTAATTTCACAGACATAATGTTAAGCATAAAACTATCTGTTTTCTATATATCATCCATCTCTCTATCCACCATCTATCATATGTCATCTATTTCTATCATCTACATGTACAATATTGAAAACACTTTCAAACTATGCTATAGTTTTTAAGAATTCACGAGTAACCAAATTAAACATTATGCAGAGAATATGCAATGGCTTTCCAAAGAGAAATAAAATTATCTCAAGTAAAGAAAAAAAAAGAATTCATAAGTGGCCTAAAATATTATAATGAAATATAAAGAAGCAATTACCATAAAAGCCAGGATAATAGTTATCTTTGGGAGAAAGAAACCTAGTTATAGGAAGAGAAGGTGAGGGTAACTTCTGGGGTCTAACAATTGCACTGGGTAGTGGTTACATGGGCATTTAAAATAAGTCATTGAAGAGTACATCATTGTTTTTGCACTTTTCAATATGTATGTTATATTTTATATCTTGAGATTAAAAATATAATTAAATTAACTATACTGTTGTTTTGCTTTTATTTTCTTTGTCTGCATGACTGTGACACTTCATTTTAATTCTATTATTTCATTAGTTCAGTTTTCCTGGGCAGCAAATTTCAAGATGTTCATGTAGGTGAGAAGAAACAGATAACATTCTAGCTTGCTGTTTTTTCCACACAGGCACTCTGTTTCTATGAAACCAGACGGTGTTTTGTTTTCCTGATTCTCCATGTAGACTGTTTCACTTCTCTGAACTGAGTCTGGCAAGCAGTAGGGCCCAGAGAGGGTGTGGGAAGGGGACTCCTGTTACCACCTGGTTCTCCCTTATTTTTGTATTTTGTTTTATGTGGAAAAGTAGTTTTTACCCCTCTGCATGTGGTCTTCACCTTCAATAAGTATTATTCTTGTGTGTGATTTCTGAGAACTTCAGTATATTTAACTATGTACATCCAGATCATATATCTTACACAGAGAAAAATGAACTGTGTTACATTTCATCTTAGCTGTTTCTAGCAGGGGTGTGTGGGATCTTTTTCACAAGTTCTTCCCCAGTCACTGAAAACTTATTTTAACATTTTTATCTAGTTAATTTTTCTTTCATAGAGGAAAATCCTTAAATTACTTTGTTAATTTCCAAATAAAAAATTATGCAATATATCTTACATCCACTAGTGGTGGGTATATAACAACCAACTAAGCAGGAAAAATCCTTTCTCCCATATTTTTTATTTTCTTGCAAATTTCTTATTGAAAAGAAACAAAACTGAGACAGAATAATTATAGATAGAACATTTGACTTTTTTTCTTTTCAAAGAAAAACGTGTTATTTGAATCCTGATGATGGTAAAAAATAAAATATAAAGGAGGAAAGAGCGAAATGTTAAGAACTTGCTATGCCTGGAGATTCTTTGGTTGCATGTTATTGCCTATTTAGTCTAATATGTTTCTAGGTGTATCCTAAAATAGAAAGAACTTTCATTGTAAATGTCAGACTGGTGAACCATACCATACCTTCAATTAAGAAACTCCAGGGTGTAATGAGAAGAAGCTATTAGAGATGACTATTTCCACATCACAATATTTTCCAGAACTAGTGTTTTGTGGAAGAACAAACACCTACATGCTGTTATGAGTTGTATTTTCTTAACAATGATGCTGTGGTGTTTCCACAGTGGGTTCTTTTGAACTTGTTTTTCTGTGGTGATTTAACCTATTCTACCACACTAGATAATTGAGATGTAGTTCTTGCCCCTGCTGTTACATGAACTTGCCCTATATATAAGACTATAGACATATATAATGTGAACTCAGAAGTTAGAGCAAGTGTGTTTAAATTCCAATTCAATTATTTGCTAGATGTGTGAAACATAGTAAGCCTCTTTACCTTTCAACCAGTTTTCTTATTTATAAAGATAAAACAATACTGATTTTATGGATTATTAACAAAGGAGGGGAAAAAGGAGGGCATGGGCAAATACTGGGGAAAAATATACTAAATTATACCATGTACATGTATGAATACACCACAGTGAATCATGCTTATGTATAATTATAATGCACTAATAACATAATAATAATAGGAGGGAGATGAATAGAGTAGTTTAAGTGGATTAGAGGAGGGAATGGGAAGGTTTGGAAATAGCCAAAATTATGTTACATACAAATACAAATATGGCTTAATGAATCCACTATTATGTATGATAATAATGCACCAACAAAAATCATAAACACATACAAATAACCATGCATGTAAGCATATCTTTTAGCATGGTCTCTTATACATAGTATATGCTCAATAAGTTGTAGCTACTGTTATTTATTTAAATATCCTAATTCTTTATTATTACAAAGAATTGAGGGGCTGGAGTGGTGGCTTGGCTGTTACAGTGCTTGCCTGGCACATGTGAGGATTTCTATCTCAACAACCAACATGGGTTGTTGTGATAGAAATGGGTCAGTAACTAGTAAGGTCCCAAATTTTATCATACTTACAAGCTAACCTGGGAGTTTTCTACAGTTTCCTGGATGTTGACAAAAGATATGAGACTCCTGAATCAAAGGACAAAGGACTTTGTTACTCACAGCACAGCAAGTACACATGAGTTTGTATTGATTCCTTTCCAATCCCTGAAGTCTCCTGGGAGTAATATGGAGCTTTCCAGATGGATGTTGCACACCACTGGATCTGCATCACAAAGAACCCTGTGCTTAGCAATTCCTAATCTTTTAAAGAGATCAGCCAGCAAATTTGCCCAACCTTTGCTCTGGAGGGAGACATTATTGTTACTCTTTTTTTTTCCTGACTTTCTTTGACATAGGATCTCTCTGTGTTGCCCAGGCTGGCCTAGAACGCCAGGGTTCAAGCAATCAATGTGCCTCAGTCTCCTGAGTAACTGAGACTACACATATGTACCACTGCACCTATTCTATCTTTATTGCTGTTAATAGTGAATAAATATTTCTTCTTCCGCAGAGAGTGATAACATGTTTATTTTCTAAAACTGTTTGCTGTACAAATATCCTTGAAAAGAGAGTCCAAAACAGAAGATATCAATGCCTCTATTCAGAAGATGCACAGAAACATGAGAAACCTGAAGTGTTTCTGAAATAAAGAGAAACATGGGTTTTGGGAAGGAATCAGGTGAAGAGAACAGAACAAATGGAATAGTACAGAACAGTTTCCATTTTTCTTTTTAACCTTTTATTAATGTGTAATATACCAACAAGATAGTGCAAATATCATAGTTACGTAATTCAATCAGCTTCCAAAACTGAGCACATCCATATAAACAGTTTCCAGGCCACCAAACAGTTGATTTTCAGTTCCCAGAAGTCTCCTTTATGCTTGGCTTTAGTCACCAACCACCACTGAAGGGTAAACACTATCCACTATCCACAGATTAATACTATCTGCTTTTGGACTTCATTTAAATTGAACGATAGAATATGCACTCTTTTATGACAGTTTTCTTCTACTCAATATAAGATTTATCCATGCTATAACGTGTATTTTCAATTGCTTATTTTATTTCCTATGTAATATTACTTTACACGATAGCACTACAATATATTCAGCTGTAGATGGGCACTCAGTTAGGTTCTGGCTTTGGATATTTTCGAATATTTCTTCCATAATGTATTTTGGTGAATATATATCTGCAATTCATTTTGTGATTGCTGAGGACTGAACGCTTGTGTACCCCCAAATTTTTATATCGGTAAGCCAAATCTTAAGGTTATAATTTTGGGAGTTGGGGTCTTTGGGAAGTGATTCATTCTTTTTTTAAGGCCTGAGGAAGTTCACTTATCCCTCACTAGACACTCTGTCGGTCAATGCCTCGCTCTTGGTCTTTTCCAGCCTCCAGAAATGGGAGAAATTAACTTCTGTTGTTTATAATTCACTGAATTTATGGTATTTTGTTATAGCAGTCAAAACAGACTGTGAGAAGTATATATCTATGGGGAGATATGCTGGGCTTGAGAAACAGTTTTGAAGGGGCTGAAATGTACTAATGTCAAATCCTGATTTAAAATAATAATTTCTCCATATTCTTTATTATTAGCCTCCAAAAAGTACATCTGCAGCATCATTAAATAACTCACCACTCTATGGTCAGGATTAAAATAACAGAGTTTTTAGAGGAAGCTAAATTAGATATTCTCATCAGCCTACATATGAAGTTTTAATTAAAACACATTCACTTTAAGACTCCATCCACTTTAGTACTGCTATTCACTTTTACTGCAAAACAAGCAAGAAGACAAAGATAGACTTGAGGGTTTTGCAGCATACATACCCAAAAGTAGAACAGACAAAGCAGAAATGAAAGCTAATATGGAGAGAAAATACCTGTGACAGAAAGATCCAGTCATTCTAGAAGGGAAGTTTAAGAAGAAATTGGTATGAATATATTTCATATATTTGGAATACTCAATTGACTATGTAAGCAAATAAAATGGTGTCAAAAGAGTGAGTTTACTGGTTAGTTTCACTGAGCCAAGGAAAATAGCAAGTAAAAGCATTAATCCATAAAAGCAATTCCCCCAAAATAAAATTCTATTTGCCAGAATATAGAAAATCAGGAAGTTTAAGAGTATAAGAGTTACAGCCAAATCTAGCGCTGCACAAAGACATGAAAAGCAAATGAGAAAGCCATAAAAGGTAGAAACAAGGCCAAGTCTCTAAAGAGATCTTTTCAGAACACACACACACACACACTACTTTATAAGGTAAATTCAGGAAATGAGAATCTGAGTCAGGAAAGTAATGCCACTTGCAAAAAATACTGAAAAGTTCTAAGAAGACATTCTGTAACTATACCAGCTACCAGGATACTCTTGTCTTCCTTTCACCCAAAACAGATAAGAAAAGGACAATACAATGATAAATGATCATTTAATATCAAGAACAAATTCATCAGATTAATGAAATTGACTGGAAAATAAGGAAGTTATCAATCTTTCCATTTCTTTTGTAAGTTGTAATGTTTCTTTAGTGCCTTAACACATTTCTTTTTATTTTTTTAAAGATTTGGGAAGGAAATTTCAAAGAAAAACAAAAAGGAATAATTTGAGATGGATCACTTTCAATCACAGACTTTTACAAGAAGGCCCTTCTTACTTGGGGGAAGGTCATCTCAGCTTACATATGCCTGGTGTTGAGGAGGACATAGGTAAGTCACATAACCATTCCCCTGGCACCATCTGAATAATTGTTGTACTAGGAAATGGAACATTTTCTAGTGCAGGCTCAGTGGGAACTGTTAGAGTCATATACTTTAATATTTAAAATACTTTAAATATCATTTATATTTTCCACTGCTTTGGAGCAACTCTGTATTATTTTTTGTCAATACAACAGTATCAGCATCACCTAGGAATTTGTAAAAAAAATATAAATTTCTGGTTAGGACCCAGCAATCACAGTTTCTGTGAGGCCTCACATTGATTCTAATTCATACTAATGTTTGAGAGTCACTGCTCTAAAGCATTCAAAAAATTCAGAAAAATCAGAATAGAAACAAAAGTCTCCATTCAATAATGCCCCTTTCATTGGAGATAACCTTGTACATGATTTTGTATACAACCTTAGAAAACTTTTACAGGCTTTTTAAATATACAAATTCAAAATGGACTAAGATATGAATATGTTACAGATAAATTCATTAGCAGATTTTTTTCCCTGATATCTCTGGCTGGCCCCACCCTTCCTACAATTCTACTAGATATAGTCTCCTAACTGGTAAGATACTCTAAGGAGTCAGGTTTGTTATTTGAATTTTAGAAACCTAGTTCTAGCATAAAATAAAAGAAAATGAAAATTCAGAGAAAATTTCCTTTGATTTAAATCTAAGTGAGGTTCTCTAGGATGAGGGACAATGAGAGCCAGAGGGGAAGTAATAAGAGCTTTGAGGCTGGTGAGTCCATAGAATGGGCTCCAAGCCCTCATCTCTTCCTCCTGCCCTAAATCAAGTCATTGGTTAAAATGGATTAGTGTGTAAAAGCTCCTGGAGGACTGGAGATGGAAGATTTAGAGTGCCACAGGAACACGAGGGCATTGTCCATGTTGTCTACCCAGTGGACTTGGAACCATCTCTTAGGACTTCCCATGATATTGTGTGGTGACTTTGTAACAGACAGCAGAGAGGCTTGTGCTCCTGAGTGGGCTCCAGACCCAAGAGTAGTGTAGGTTCTTGGAATGTTCCCCAGGTATGTGAGAGTGACACAGACATAGCGCAGGGAGTGAGCACATGCAAAGAGGCAGCATAGTCAGGAATAAGGTGGGATGAGCAGACCTAAGAGACCTAGAACATAGGTGCAGGAAAAAATGAGTAGTAAGATGGGAATCATATAGAGAGTCTTTGTGAAACCTGATAAGGAAGTTCAGCATTGAAATAATGCTTAATTATTAAATAAATTATTCACTACTCAGTTTGAATCATATAAAAGTAAACTTAAGGGCTGGAGGTGAGCTTAGTGGTAGAGTGCTTGCCTAGCATGCATGATACCCTGGGTTTGATCCCCAGCACCAGAAAAGTGAAAACAAATGAAAGTAAAAATATAACAACAATATTTAAAATATAACAATAGTTATAATATAGTAATAACTATAGCTAAAAACATTTAGAAAGCTTTTCTTCATGACAGACTCTTCCTAATTCACTATTACATGTTTCCCATTAATGTCCATCACCTATGAAGGAATACTTACTTATTTTTTTATTCATTAAAGATAGTCTTACAATTAGGAGGGAATCATTATCAAACAATCAAGAATAAATGTATAATGAACGAGTAAGCCAAGACTGATGCCATTCCATGGTTTCCCCCTTGAATTCCCCATGCTTCCATGTTTCCCCCTATTTAACCCCAATGTTAATTGGACTTCTCATGGAAGTTGAAAGTTCTCCACTGAGTTGATTCCCCTATACTCCCTTCCTCTGGTCTCTTTTATATCCTTCCTATCCTCTCCCCTCCTCCATGCCCTCCTCCCTACATACCCCAGCATCCTAGGCAAGGCTTTGATTTGCAGTTCTCTGATTGCTAGTGGTGTAGAGCATTTTCTCATATGTTTATGGGTTTTTTGGACTTCCTCCATTAAGAAAGTTCTTTTTAGTCACATAGGCCATTTATTGATTGGATTATTTGTGGTTTTGGTATTTAGTTTTTTTAGTTCTTTGTATATTCTGGAAATTATCCCTCTGTCCGAGATCTAGAAGGCAAAGTTTTTCTCTCATTCTGTAAGTTCTCTCTTGACACCCTTGACTAATTCTTTAGCTGTGCAAAAGATTTTTAGTTTAATTGCATCCCATTCATTTATTCTTGACTTTAATGCTTGAGCCATGGGATTCTTGTTAAGGAAAGCTAAGCTGACCTCTATGTCATATAGTGTTGAATCTTCTTCTTTTCCAAGCAATTGTAAAGTTGTTGGTTTAATATCCAGTTCTTTGAACACTTTTGATTTAATGCAGGATGAAAGGTAAGGATCCAATTTCAGTTGTCTACATGTGGCTGTCCAATTTGTCCAACACCATTAGTTGAACAGGCTATCCTTCTTCCACTCTATGCTTTTGCCCCTTTATCAAATATCAGATAGTTAAAGGTGTGGGGTTTCATCTCAGAATCTTCTATTCTATTCCACTGGTGGAAGACTTACTTTTATCACCACTTTACAGCTAAATAAGTTTGTTTGAATGATTGAACAACTTGTAAATGTTCATTCAGTTAGTGAGTGGTGAATCACACACTTTACATGTTGTTTTGACGCTTGTTTGGGGCAGTTCAATTTGTTTTCATACACTTTTTTCCATATTACTGGCCATAAATCTATATGAAGTACTACAATGGGTCAAAAGTAAAGATGGCAAATTCAACTCACTTATAATTTCACTCCACATTCAACCTCTACTAAAATCACAGTAAAGGGATTTTTTTAAGCACTCAGATAAGGAAAACATAAAAGTTCGTATCAGCAACAAAATTTTGGAAGTTAGAAAACAGATGGATATGTATAATTTGATTCAGTATGTCCTGTGAAACTAAATCCTGAGACAGTAGTGGGAAAGCTGAAAACCAGTGCCATT
>PVKS010053873.1:0-10237 GCA_004027875.1 Aplodontia rufa
AAAAAAAAAAAAAAAAAAAAGGCAGCAGCTGACATTTTCTTTAGTGTATAATAATATAAAACTAATTTAGGGGGCTGGAGCTGTGGCTCAGCAGTTAGGACCCTTGCCTTGCATGCTCAAGGACGTGGGTTTGAACCCCAGCACCACGTACACAACAAAGTGTCAGAGCAATGAAAGCCACTTGAAAAATTAAATAAAATTGATTCTCTCTTTCTCTCTCTCACTGTCCCTTTCTCTTAAAAAAAAAATAAGCTCTACCAATATATTCATAGTTTGACTTCCTTTGAAGTTGTAAATTATGAATGTCAGTCAAATGTCACAGGAAGATTTGCCTGTTTAAAGGAGGACAAGTTTTCAAAGGAAAGAAAAATTATTTATCTCACTGAAGTTCAGTGACTTAAAGTACAAACTCTCGTAAATAGTAAGTTACCCAAAGTGTAAGAAAGAAAGAAAATAAAAATATATGTTAATTTTTTTGTTTTTGATAAGGTAATCAGTGGGAACCTACAGAAATGGTTATCTATAAAAGAGCAAAAGGGAGGATGGAAGGGACCAGGTGGGAGCCAGATTCTGCAGTAGGTGACCTTTTTATGTTGTTTTGCTATGTCAACCAAGTAAATATTCTATCTATTCAGAAGTGAAAAAAATAAAAAAGGGCTCTCAAAATTTCACGATGAAACCAGACCAGGGGGAGGGTGCAGTGGGGAAGCACAGATTCTAGAGAAATATTTTTTCCAAATCAGACTATATTAGTAAAAGAATTTTTTTTTTTTAAAGAGAGAGGGACAGGAGCTGGAGTGGTGGCTCGGCGGTTTCAGCGCTTGCCTGGCAAGCACGAGGACCCGGGTTCAAACCCCAGCACCACGTACACAACTAAGTGTTGGAGCAACTAAGGCCATGTGAAAAACTAAATAAAGTTGTTTCTCTTTTTAAAAAGAGAGAGAGGGACAGTGTGTGTGAGAGAGAAAATGACAGAATCAATTTTATTTAGTTTTTCATGTGGCTTTCATTGCTCCAAGACATTGTTGTGTACATGGTGCTGGGGTTTAGAACTTGGGTACAAGGCAATCGACATAACCACTGAGCCACCACTCCAGCCCCATTGTCTAAGTTTTAAAACAAAGATAAAAATACCTACCTCGCAAGGTTATTTCAAAGATTAAATGAAATAATACACTGTCTTACAGTGTTTAGTGCTTAGTAGCTAATATTATTTTCAATAACACACATCCTAGACTGTTGGAGTCCTACACACTAACATGGATTAATTCAGCGAATATTTTTTGAGAACCTGTTTTTTTTTTAGCCAGATATGATTCTAAGGGCTTAAAATAATATGAACCTTTTTGAAATTTGTACCCTATTTATAACTTACATGGGGAGACATACAAAAAACAGAAGAAATAAGTATATAAATATAAAAATATGTGAAGATGGTGGAATTGTATGGAAAAATGAAAAGGTGTAAAATAGAGAAAAAAGATTGTGTCACTGGTGTGGGGAGAGAGTGAACCATTTTAAGTCGGGTGATCAGGTTGGGCCTCATTAAAAAGATGATGAAATAAGAAAAAGTATTCTTCACATCATGGTTTCAGTTTTTAAAAATATTAAATTATATGTATTCAATTTTTAAAAAGATTTTTAGAAGTTATTGTCTTCTAAAAATATAATTAGCCAGGTACAGTGGCACACACCTGTAATCCCAGTGTCTTGGCAAGCTGAGGCAGGAGGATTGCAAGTTCAAAGCCAGCTTCAGCAACTTACCCAGATCCTGTCTCAAAATAAAGTATAAAAATGGACTGGGGATATGGTTCAAGTGCTTAAGCAACCCAGTTCAATCCTTTGTACTCACTCCAAATATATATATATATATATATGTATATATACATATATATATATACGTATATATGTAATCAACACTTAACATTAAGCAAGAACATTTTCAATAATTTTAATAATTTGGAATAACCATTATAAAATATGCATATGCATTATTTCATGAAAATACCATTTTGAAATTCCAATAGTAATCTTTTTAAAGTTTTTTTTTTAAAGAGAGAATGACAGCAGTGAGAGAGAGAGAGAGAAAATCAATTTTTATTGAGTTTTTTCACATGGCTTTCGTTGCTCTGACACTAGTTGTGTACGTGGGTGTTGGGATTTGAACCCATGTACGTGCGCATGCCGGGCAAGCGCCCTAACCGCAGAGCCCCAGACCCTTGGAGTTTTAGCACTTACACATTTATGCTTTTCCTATAAACAAATAGTCAAATAGTCTTATTCACCAGGCTTATAGGTAACTATCAATTCTAATGTCTCTGTAATTAACTCTATTAATATTTCTTATTAACCCATAATATTGTTTTTCAATATGTAGGCAGACACTAAGCTAGTCTTTCTTCTAGTCATTAATTCTACCTCTCCCCTGGAATGGCACTTTCATCCAAACGTTCTATGAAATTAAGGGTGTCCTTTCAGATATTTTTGTAAGGTGTGTATTACCAAATTACTAAACTTTGCATTTGCTTTCTGTCAAGTGTTCACCTTTTTTCTTAGTTTTGTACAGATTCACATTTCAAGCTTAGCTATTTTAGTATACTTAACAACAATTAATATCTATTTAAAAGTCAGCTTTTGAGCTGGAGCGGTGGCTCAGCGGTTAGGGCGCTTGCCCGGCATGGGAGAGTACGAGTTCAAATCCCAGCACCACATACGCAGCGAAGCCTCAGAGCAACGAAAGTCACTTGAAAAACTAAATAAAAATTGTTTCTCTCTCCCTCTCTCTCTCTCTCTCTCCCTCTTTGTCCCTCTCTCTTTAAAAATAAATACATAAATAAAAGTCAGCCTTTGGGGCTGAAGCAGTTGCTCAGTGGTTAGGGTGCTTGCCTGGCATGTGTGAAGACGTGGGTTCAATCCCCAGCACCACGTACACAACGAAGTATCAGAGCAACGAAAGTCACATGAAAAACTAAATAAAATTGATTTTTAAAAAAATGAGTAAAGTCAGCCTTTGGTTCATTCACATCAGTTATTGTCCTAATTCTGAGTTTTTGTTTTACTAGAAAATAAAGACCATGTTACTAAATATACTTTAATAAGATGGAAGGAAGAGTTCTCATCACATTACATACCTCGGTAAGTACCATGCATACTCAATATATATCAAAGGTGAAAATAAAATCCAATTGGTGGGGGTTGGGGATTTAGCTCAGTGGCAGAGCGCTTGCCTAGCACGCACAAGGCCTAGAGTTCAGTCCTCAGCCCTGAAAAAAAAAAAAAATCCAATTGGTGAAGATATCACCTATTAAAAGTCTAGTTAATTATTTTCTGTGAAGAGATTTTTTTAAATGTCCAGCAGTTATAAAAATAAAATGGAGTTGAATTAAGATATAATTATGATAATGTGATTTTATTTATTTTTATTTATTTTTTGGTACTGAGGATTGAACCCACAGGCACTTTACCACTGAGCCACACCCCCAGTCCATTTTATATTTTATTTTGAGTCAGGGTCTCACTAAGTTCCTTATGGCCTCACTAATTTGCTGGCTTTGAACTTGTGATCCTCCTGAGTCACTGGGATTATAGGTGTATGCCACTATGCCTGGACAAAAATGTGATTTTAATTATACATACCAGATCAGTAAAAGGTTACCTTTTCAATGTGCCTTATTTGGAAAGTGACTCTTGTTTGCACAGAACAATGGCAGCCTACCATTGTCTGTAACATCAGTCAATTCCCACATTTAATGATTGGCAGAATAACAAAATTTTTCTCAGATGCTCCTCAGAAACATTTTTGTTAGATGTTGAGTATTATGGAGTCCACATTTGCCCAACTTATACACATTCCTATATAGTCAAGCTTTGTCATTGATGTGATTGAACGACCTGACAAGAACAATTTTAGGAGGAAAAGGTTTATCTAGGGATCACAGTTTCAGAGGTTCCATGGAAGGCTTGCTCCATTCCTTGGGGCTTGAGGTGACCAGAACCTTGCAGAACCAGGCATAGCTCCAGGGAGCGGTGAGTTCAAGGCATCACATCAGGAAGCAGAGCAGAGAAACTCAACGCCAGGTATAGAATATGTACCTCAAAGATACACCCACAATGACCCACCTTCTCCAGCCGCACCCTGCCGGCATATAGTTGAGGCTTTTATAGCCCAGTCAATTCACCTCAGCCTTCCTGAATTGTCACCTGTGAGTTTTGGGGGGACATCTCATGTTCAAGCCATAAAAGCTAGTTTGTTTGCTCATGTAGTGCTGGGAAAGCAAACCTAGGGCCTTACGCTTTCTACCATGGAATTATGCCCCCAGCCGCTAGTTTCTATATTTCTAAAAAGATATAAACGTTACATTTAAAGCACATTTCCACGTACTTCATTACTATTATGAAAGTGAGAACAGACTAGGGCAATGGAATAACTTTGTAATTCTTCAATTGTTGAAAACTAAATGAGTAATAAGGAGTTCAAAGTGCAGGTATCAGTTCTTCTTTTGTGTTCTCTCAATATTGTTGTACATGACCAAACTGGAGTTCTCTATTGCAAGCAATCTCATTACTAATTCTTATGAAAGGTAGTTGATGAACATTTACTAACCATATGCTACGTGCATCAGTAGAATCCTGGAAATTCCTTTATGATCAACCAATTGAGGGCAGTTGCACCAATATGAAAAACTAAAATATATGCTGAAGTAACAGAGCTCTCCTGGCATTTGCAGCGCTATCCTGAACAAAATTGATGCTCCTAAACAGTTGTATCATTTCAGAAATACATTTCAGTGCAACGTAGTTAAGATGTATTTCAGGCTACATTGATAAAGTTTGAAAAGGGACTGGGAGAGCCTGTGCTTGTGCCTGCTTTCAGATGGAAAAAAAACTGTGCTTAAGGTATTGAGCAAATTATTCAAGAATTGATTGTGGGGGCTGGACAGGTGGCTCTGAGGTTATGGCGCTTGCCTGGCATGTGCAAGTACACAGGTTCAAACCCCAGCACCCACGAACACAACTAAGTGTCAGAATAATGAAAGCCATGTGAAAAACTCAATAAAAATTGATTCTGTCTCTCTCTCTCTCTCACTGTCCCTCTCGTCCCTTTCTCTTAAAAAAAAATGTTTTTTAAGAGGGACAGTGAGAGAGAGAAAGAGAGAAACAAGTTTATTTAGTTTTTCACATGGCCTTAGTTGCTCCAACACTCAGTTGTGTACGTGGTCCTGGGGTTTGAACCTGGGTCCTCGTGCTTGTCAGGCAAGCACTGAAATCACTGAGCCACCGCTCCAGCCCCTAAAAAAAAAATTGATTGTGTTCTTAAATATCTTCTAAACTGGGCATGGTGGTGCTCTCCTGTAATCCCACCAACTCAAGAGGCTGAGGCAGGAGGATTCCAACTGCAAAGCCAGGCTCTGCAATTTAGCGAGGCCCTAAGTGATTTAGCGAGGCACTGTTTCATAATAAAATATAAAAATAGCTGTGGATGTGGCTCAGCGGCTAAGTACCCCTGGGATCAATTCCCAGTACCAAATACAAATAAATAAAAAAATAAAAAATAGTGACTGGAGTGGTGGCTCAGTGGTTCAAGCACTTGCCTGGCATGTGCACAAGGATCCAGTTTCAAAACCCAACACCGGACTCACAACTAAGTGTCTGAGAAACAAAAGCCAAACGAAAAAAATAAAAATGGGTTCTCTCTCCATCTCTCTCTTACAAATAAATAAATAATATCCTGTAGATCTGCAGAGACACGGGGTGCTAATTGGGTGCCTAAGTGACAATCACACCAGCAAGGCTGCAGAAGCACTGTCAGCTCTTTTAAGTTCAGGAGCCTATTAACTGAGCCCTTCTCAGTACACTTGTCCCTGGCAGAGCTTCTCCCTGGAACAGGAGTGATATCTTTCCCTCACAGCCAGGAAGTTTGGGAGACACCTGCTGAGTTAAGGATGAAAACATTAATTTCATCTGGAATAAATCAGATTGTTTGCCTATAAATTGACCAGAGCCAAGGGTCTGTCTACCACGTTCCTTTATTTATTTGTGGAATGTTTGTTTCTCTTTTCCTGGTTAAAAAAAAAAGAGATGCATATTTATTGTAGCAAACTTGGAAAATATGGAAAAGTGGGATAAAGATATCATAGTTCACCCATAATTTGTATATCTTGACAAAAATTGTTGCTAACACTTTGGTGCCCTTCTGTGCATCATACTGAATATATAATTTTGAATCCTCCATTTTTTTCGTTTAGCATGATGAATAGCTTTACTAGGTTATTGGAAGTTTTCAATTGCATTATTCATAAGGCTGGCATAATATTTTATAGGATGGATAAATTATACTTCTGAAAAGAAAATGCTCCTCTATTATTAGATATTTAAATAGTTTCCAGTTTTTTACTATTATAAAAAATAATGCTTGTGCTGGAGCTGCGGCACAGTGGTTGGAGTGCTCACCTAGCATGTGCAAGGACCCAAGTTCAAACTCCAACACCACATACAGAACTAAGTGTCAGAAAAACAAAGGCCAGATGGGAAAATAAATAAAATTGATTCTCTTTCTCTCCTTCTCTCTCTCTCTCTCTCTCTCTCTCTCTTTTAAAAAAAATGATGCCTGCCCAGCATAGTTATACACACCTGTAATCCCAGCTACCAGGGAGGCTGAGACAGGAGGATCGCAAGTTCAAGGCCAACCTGAGAAACTTAGCAAGAACTTGTCTCAAAATAAAAAAGAAAATTAAAAGGGCTGGGAATGTAGCTTACTAGTAGAGTGCCCCTAGTTCAATCCTCAGTACCTAAAACACACACACACACACACACACACACACACACACACACACGGAAAGAAAACAGGGCTTAAAACTCTTTCCACAGGTCTGGAAGTGTAGCCACGTGGTAGAGTGCTGTGCTTGCCTAGCATGCTTGAGGCTCTGGTTTCAATCCCCAGAACTTCAAAAAAATAAAAATAAAATCTTTATGCAAAAATTTTCACCCAAATGCATAGGTTCCTGGGTTCAATCCATAGTTTAAAAAAAAGTCACCTGTATTTCTATTAGATGAATTATTACTTAAAGAAGGATTGCTATTAATGTTCATGAATGTTTTTCCTTTCAATCTCTTTTGTTCAGTTTATTTTATTGATGAAACTTATTTTATCAATAAATTTGCTATATAGAAGCCACTATACAAGATGCAACAGAGAATATAAATACAGGCTGGCCTATAAAGGAGATTACAATCTAGAAACAAAAATCAGACAAAGGTATATGTATATATAATATACAGAGAAATGATACAGTTCCTGAACACAGACAGGTTTTTCTTTTCTAGTACTTGGGACTGAACCCAAAGGCACTTTACCACTGAGCCATATCCCCAGCCCTTTTCATTTTTTATTTTGAGTCAGGGTCTCACTAAATTGCTTAAGGCCTTGCCAAGCTGCTGAGGCTGACCTCAAACTTGTGATCCTCCTGCCTCAGCCTCCTTAATTGCTGGGATTATAGGCATGTGCCACCATGCCTGGCTTGAACAGTTTTTTAGTGTGTGTTTTGTTTTGTTTTGTTTTGTTTTTTTAAGAGAGAGGGACAGTGAGAGAGAGAATCAATTTCATTTAGTTTTTCATGTAGCTTTCGTTGCTCTGACTCTGACACTTCATCGTGTACATGATGCTGGGATTCAAACCATGCCTTGCGCATGACAGGCAAGCGCTGCAACTGCTGAACCACCACTCCAGCCGCTTGAACAGTTTTTGATTAGTGCTTTAGAGACCTAAAAATTAAGAAACTGTTTTGTCATGAAAAATTGAGTATTATTAGCAAGAAAATGTTTATACCTTACTTTAAAGATATTTTTGATTGCCATTATTCTCATTAAAATGTTATCAGATTTCTGTTTGTGTCTACCTTGAAAAAAACAATTAAATGGGAGGTGCCACTGACTTCAGATTTATAGTTTCCCTCCTTCAGAGAAAATTTTATGGTATATTGAATATAATTCTTTTGAATCCTAATTTTGCAGAGCTCTGTGGGCTACTTCAAATGCCCTTTAGATTTGAAAGCCTTGTAAAGAAGCAATGGTGTCATTGAAGAAGGATATAAATTTGCTACTACAGATTGGCACTACAGTCTGATAGTGTCAGCTTGTCACCTCCTATTGACATTATTATGATATGTATAACCATGTAATAGAGCAGAACATGAATTATAGATTTGATAATGCCTTCATCACTTTTCAAAATCAATTGAGACTTTTAAAAGTTTTTTTAGGGGCTGGAACGGTGGCTCAGCAGTAACGGTGGCTCAGCAGTTACGATGCTTGCCCAGCATGCGCAAGTACATGGGTTCAAACCCCAACACCCACGTTACACAACTAAGTGTCAGAGCAACGAAAGCCATGTGAAAAACTCAGTAAAAATTGGTTCTCTCTCTCTCTCTTTCTCTCAGTGTCTTTCTCTCTTTAAAAAAAAAAAAAAGTTTTTTTTTTTATTGTATCAAGATCAGAGGTCAGCATAATTTATCTGTAAAGGGCCAGATAGTAAATATTTTCAGATTTGCTTGCTATCTGGTCTCTGTCATGGCTACTCAACTCTGTTGCTGTAGCAGCCATAAATTGGCTGAGTTCAATAAAATTTTTATTTACAGACATGAATTTGTATTGTACATAATTTCACATTATAAAATATTCTTTTGACTGTTTCCAGAACTGGTGTATAGCTTAGTTAACATGCATGAGGCTCTGGGTTCAATATCCAATATCAAAAAAGAAAAATGATTTCTTAAATTTATAATTTAAAAAACTAAAAACCATTCTTAGTTTATAAGCTATACAAAAATAACAGAGAATGGGCTGAATTTGGTCTACAGATCATAATTTGACCCCTTATCTGGATCATCTCATTAAAAACCAAGAAAGGAACATGTACACATGCTAAAAGAAACCTTGCTAAGCAGTCATAAAACATTAAATGCAAGATTTCATGATTGCACGATTTCAAGCCTTTTTCTTAAAATTAACCGTTTTACATATGAACTATTCATCATGCTTTTGGCTACAGGTAACAAACAAATAAATAAACAACAACTTCAAGTGATCAGTAAGCACAGTTTATCATTGTCCTTGTCACTTACTAAGGGTTCACTAGGTGGGAAGCTTCCGGGTTGGTTCAGCATGGTCATCATTCCATCCTGCCATCTTCAGAGTCTTCCCTGGGCACAAGATACCTCTAGGAGCTCAGGATTTATATCTGTTTCCCTTCAAAACAAACACCCCAAAGAGAACAAACACCTCAAAGGTATTTTATAGTAACAAGATTCACTGAAGAACCATTAAAACATTTTGTTGTGGTATAACAAGGTCCCTTTCATCTTACAACCCCTTCTAAATGATGGCATCTTAGCTAATGGAACCCAGCATAGCTTGAGAATTCAGAGAATCAAAAAACGCAGCTCCTGGGATGAGCAAACTTAGTTTTACGTTCTAGACTTGTTCACTTCACAGGCTAGTTTTCTTAGCACAGAAATGGTTCACTGCATGTGGTGGTGGTGTGCTAGGACGTGATTTGAGGCATTGGGGTCATCTGCCTGGGAGCCTGGTGGAACATGACATGGGACACCAGGAGGCAGCGTACCTGCAAGCAGTCATATCTCCAAGCCACCAGGGATAAGTAACTGTAATATTATAGACATTAAAGTTAAAGCCTACTACTCCCTACTTCAAGAGTGGTAAAACTAGCCTGCTGGATATTTAAAATCAAAACTTGGAAAGTTAAGGAAGTAAAAGGGCTAAGAAAAAATGGCCAGTGTTTTGGCAGTTGCCCTTTAAGGTCAGCCAGGACCCAGGGAAAGAATGGATACTTCCATAAGTGCTGCACCTCTGGTGAGTGTCACCCGAACTCCTGGTGAGGGAGTTCATGAGGATCGTAAAAAAACAGGAAGCCAAACAGTGTGCATACTGCAAAAGGAGGGTCCTTGGACAGAGACATGTTCCTGGTGCTTCCCAGGGAAGCCACATGTGGTCAGGAGGACCCAGATCCAGCCTGGCAGATGGCTCAACTGGTAGAGGAAGACTGATAGAGCTGGGAGGCTTCTCACATGCTCCCAAAAGTGACCCCTGAGGAATCTTGGCTGACTGTAACAGTAGATAGAAATAGGTCAATTTTTGACCAACTTGGCCTTAAACACTGGCAGAAAAGTATAATCAAACAACACATTAAAAAAAAAGAAAAGTAAAAAGAAGACTTGTCATC
>PVKS010053874.1:0-10259 GCA_004027875.1 Aplodontia rufa
GATTGGCAAAAACTAAGAAAATAATAATAGATGCTGGGGGGGGGTTGAGGAGAGATAGGGACACTAGCACACTGTTGGTGGAACTGTAGACTAGTACAGCCCCACTGGAAAGCAGTGTGGAGAATCCTCAAAAAAAGCCACTGTATGATCCAGCTAACCCTCTCCTGGGTATTTTTCCAGGGGATTTAGAATTAGCACATTACAGCGACACAGCAAAATCTATGTTCATAGCAGCTCAATTTATAATAGCTAAATTATGGAAACAACCCAGATGCTCCTCACATACCATGGAATTCTACCCAGCAATTAGAAACAATGATATTGCAGCCTTTGAAGATAAATGGATAGCAATGGAAGAAATCATGTTGAGTGAAGTTAGCCTAACCCAGAGAGTCAAGGGTCAAATGTCTTCACTCATCTGTGGAGGCTGGCCAGTGTGAAATGTGGTGAGCTCTCATTTACTAGACCCGCCAAAGGTGTAGTAACACATAAACTAGGGCAATCATAGAGATGTATTGGGAACAAAGGGGGAGAGGGCAAAAGGGGAGGGATAAGGATGGGAGATTAGGGTGGGCTCTAGGGGTTAAATCTAATTTTAAGAATATATACATATCATATTGTTTCTTTGGAAGCATTTTTGATTGTACAATAACTAAATCTCTTAATAAAAAGTGATTTTATCATGCATATTTTACACATATATGAATACTTCACATTGTACAACAAGAACATATACAATTATGAGTTTTCAATTCAGTTAAAAAATTAGAAAATATAAGTGTTTCCTAGGAAGTAGTAAGGTCAACTTCCTAGAGACTTTAGAAAGGAGCTGCACAACCATGGTTGGATGCTGGTGCATAGAAGTTCTATGAATCAGCTAATGGCTTCAAAAGTTGCCTCCAAATCTAGTATACTGTCCTAGATATCTTAGTTTTTCTCTCCTATTCTCTCAGAACTCAATGTCCATGGTGAATATACAGAAAGGGGCTGGTTGAGTAGAGCAGAGAAGCTGCTGTTAGCTACTGTTACTTTTATTTGAGACCATTCTGGAACAGTGTTGCTAGGTATTTTAGATATTTCAGAAATCCAGATGCTCACATGAATTTTATTAAATTTTATACATGTGCAGGAATCTCTGTTAAAAACCAACTACTATGATGTCAAACACTTTTCCAGGTAGCTGCAAGTTTGTGATCTGTACACTGTCAGACTTCTTCATTTTCCTCTCTTTCTCTCTCTCTCTCAACTCTATGGAGTAGTAAAACCATCTGTAGAAGATAATATTTTCAGATTTTTGACATATATGTTTAATGCCTTTATTTTTACTAAAAATTTGGTTTCATTTTTATTTCTGTAAGTTATAGAAATTCTTATATATACACACAAAAACACATATGAATATTTCATAGCAGTTTAATTCATAACAGTCAAAAGGTGACAACAATCTAAATAACCATCAGTGCATAAATGGATAAGGCAAAATTGAATATTGTTCAGAAATAAAAAACATACCTTGCTAATACATATTACTGCGTGGATGAACCTGAAAGAGGATTATGCTAGGGAGAAGACAGAAACAACAGATCACAGGGGAGGGAGGAAAGGAAAGAAATGTGAAATATTGGGGACTGAATTAGAGCAAATTATATTTCATGTTTTTACAATTATGTCAAAATGAATCCTGATGTAACATATAATTAAAAAGCGTTAATAAAAATAATTCGTAAAAAAAATCCATTGGTATGAACTCTTAAGGAAAGACAAGTGTATAGGGACAGAAAGTACATTACTGCTTGCCTTAAGTTGAGGGTGAGAATGATAAGTGATCACAAATGGAATGAGTTATCATTTTAGGGCAAAGGAAATATTTAAAAATGATGGATGCTCAGCTCTGGGAATGTAATAAAATCATCAAATTTCATACTTCAAGTGTGTGAATTGTAGGATGTGTGAATTATCTCTCAATAAAAATTCTATAAATTATATATGCTATTTACATGGAAATAAACTATCATTGTATGAAGAAAATTCCATCTCTCTCCCCACCACACCCTTCCAACATCCAGCACTCTTTATCTAATAAGCAACATAACATAACCATGAATAGTTTGGGGTGAATCTTTCCATAATTTTCTTTATGCTTGTATAGTCACACATTTGCATATATGTAGACCCCCATTTATATATTATAGAAATAAGGCAATTCTATCAATGTCATGATTTTATGTTCCGGGAATAAAGGGGGACACTACTGTCACTTTGCTATCAAATATTCAAGGTGATGTCAGTCTCATTAGACTGTGGACTTCTATGTAATCAGGGAATTGCATTTTCTTTCTATATTTCATGCAAAGAGTAAGCACTGAAGAAATACTTGTACTACACTAACACTAGCCACCACAAAGTGAATGTCTACCACACACCAGACAACTTGCATATATGTATCATTAATGCATGAACAGTGGTACAGAATGTTAGTGTAATATCATCTTTATAATGGGGAAACTGAGGCTTAAGCAAGCCAAGAAAGCTTTTCAAAGTCATAAAGCTAGTAATGGCAAAGCTATCTCCCCACATCATATTATGATGCCTTTGATGTATGTAGATAATTTTGAATCATGGTTTTTTATTTATCATAGCATTTGGAAGAATGTTCATTTTTCAGTAAGTAATTATGGTTTGCACTAATGAATGGTTTTATTTTATTTTTAAACTTGTGGGTATTATTTTTAAACTGTATAAATAAATAAGAAATATTAATATATTGAGTATAGTATATGGCACAGAAATATATAATATCAAAATTTTTATCAAGGAAATAAATATTTGGTTGATAGACAAAAATGCAAACATGAGCATCATCTGCATATTCCAGAAAAGGAAGATATTTGGATTGTGGAGAACTTGGTGGCTCCAAGGAAGACAAAATTTGGTCTGATTGAAGGACTGGTATGATTGGGGTCAAAGCAGCAAAAGTGGGAACAATCCCGGGCTGTAGAGTCTCATGAGCAAGGGAGAAGGTGTATTTTTAGGACTCTGGATACATCAGTTTGGTTTGTGCCGAGTGTGGGGAATAGAGAGAACTGAGAATTGAAAGGCAGATCTTAAGCCAGTCAGTTGGTTATAATTGCCACATAGGGGCCCAGAGGTCTCCAAGGCTACCCTTTGTAAACAATTCTTTCTCCACTGCTTTTAAGGGGGCTTTGGCAATTCCCCAGGGCAGAAGTGATATACTTAGCTTTAGAGGCAGGAGTTAGCGTGGTGTTGGACCAGCTCCTTCCTAGATTGAGTTGGTTAGAGCATGCACAGGGGTAGAGAGGATTCACTAACCTATTATGTTATAAGTATCAGCAAGCTCTCCTTTGAGGGGAGGAAATCAGATTTAACAACAATTTCTCTGGGACATGAGCTCTGATCAACACCCTCTACTTCAGAGTTAAAGTCAGGAACAAGAAGGTAAGTGTCGCTCTCAGCCATCTTCTGATGTCACCAGTCCTCAATGGATCTTACTTGGCCTTGGAGGCGATAGAATTGATGCATCAGTTTTCTTTCCTGGAACTGCCTAGGTGGGCTACTCTGGCTTCACAATTAATGTACAACTAGAAATTGTCCTATAGGGAACCAGAACATTGGGTTGATTTCCCAGTTTGAGGATAAAGAAATGTTAAATTCATGCAAAAATAAATTACATCACTGATATTCTTTCTTTCCTTATCATCTATTTACCCACCTACTCACCTACAGTGAGCATGTAAAAACTAATCTTACCTGTTTCTCTTTCTTCCCAAGTGCATAAATATAGGGCAAATAAGTTTTTTTTTAAATGTAAAGTATGAGGATGAAAAATCATTTTGAAATTCTTTCTAGTACTCAAATGCTACAATGCCAAGATTTTAACATGCAAAATAAATAGTAGATATCAGAGCCGGGTAACAAAGGCATGGTCGGAGGTTTCTTTTTTCCTTTTTTTTTTTTTTAATAAATTGAAAACGGCTTCTTGAAGGTATAGACAACAGGAAGGAATACATATTAGATGGAGACAATATTCTGTGTGATGAGTCAAAGTTAAAACAAAAAATTTGTTAATTTGGACTTTAGATATCAAATAAAATGACTGAACTGCAACTGTGATTTTCTGGTCTTATACTAGAAAATGTTGGTAGGCTATTACTGGAAATTTGATAGAGGAATCTTGTAGCTCACACTAAAGACTTGCATGAAAGGGTTGATATTTGATTTTTCATGTGAGAGACTGTGTCTGGGTGAGGACGATAGAGTCTGCAGAAGGTAGACTGTAATTGACAATGGGTAAAACAGTGTTTTGGTGACTTCTTAGGTTTGATAGTGAGTTCAATCTTCCACAAGCTAATAAGAGAACTGTATGTGAGGCAGAATCAAAGAAAGTGAAATTCAATCCAGATTTAAGGACAGAGTGCTTGCAATAGAGGAGATTACTAAAGGGACCATGGAACTTCCTTCCTTTGCTCAGAGTATTAAATTTTCTGGTATGAATGTGGCTCCATTATAAAAATCCAGTATTGTTAAATTGGTCTTCTGAAGATTATAGTATTACATGTTGTCATGAAATTATAAACATTATTTCTGACCCCCAAGAACTTTATTGTTTATATGGAGTAGGTGTACACAAATTCCTGCACGAACATATGATATAGACATGCAGAGATGAATTTTACCAATCAGTGATCTTTGTAAAGCAGAAAATCAACACCATAAAATATGCAAATGTAAAAATACTTTGTGTGCCCCAAAGTCATTAAGGCATTAGATTAAAATACAAAAACATAAGAGTTGGGGAGGTGGATCAGAAGTAGTATCAATTCCCAGCACCCCCCTTCTCCAACATACAATTGGAAAAATATAGATCAGGGTGAGATTCACCAAACCATCTAACCATCTAACCCAATCTTACAATTAATGCAGACTTTTTTTTTTTTTTTTGGTACTGGGGATTAAACCCATGAGCACTTTACCACTGAGCCATATCTCCTGTCCTTTTTATTTTGAGACCAGATCTCACTAAATTTTAAGGGTCTTGCTAAGTTGCTGCAGCTGATCTTGACATTGAGATACTCCTGTCCCAACCTCCCAAATTGTGGGAATTACGTGTTTGTGCCACCATGCCCACTCATTTTTACAGCATCCTAAAAGTTCCACATTCAGTTTCTGAACAAGCAGGAAGCTTTCATGCGACCAGAAAATGACTTCCTTTCCAAGCAGTCCATTAATAAAACTGCTTCATTTTTTTTTCTGTTAATGTTTTCCTTATATGAGCCACAGTATTTGCTCTTGTAATTTTCACTAGTTGGTTATAGTTTGGACCTTTGGAGGGCATAGAGCAAGTTTAGCAATTTTCCACATGACAGATCTTTAATTATGTGTACAAATTATGGCGCTTGTCTTTAAAATCCTCTTTTCTAATCCAAAAATTCAACCTAAAACACATTTCTCATGCAGAATGTTTTCAGGTGACTTATTGACCTTTGACTGTGTTTCATGAAAGTTTTAATCTAAATCCAATGCCCAAAACTTGCAATTACCCAAAATTCTGATTGAGCAGTGCAGAGTATTGGGTACTACATTTTCTTTAAATATGAAGTTGTAGGATAATTTGCCTAGAGATGTCTGAGATGAGAACTTGAGTCATTAAGAACAAGTTATCTCAGTCCTACATCACTTTATTCTTTTACTGAAATGATAGGTTTGGGAAATATGAGAGGAGATGGGTATTTTGAAGCTCTTACCTTCACTTGAAGAACATGGAATGAAGCAAAGCTTATACATCTTGACACTTTTCATCAATATTTGGAGGATTGCTGTTTGGAAGGAGGTTTGTGCTTATTTCATGTGCCTCCCTAATGAGACCTTCTCCACCCTCTCACCTGCATGCTCTGGGACCCTCCAGATGAAGGCTCTATGTTGCCAAATCCCTGAGGTGTTTTGACCAGGTTCAAATCATGCCTGGGTTATGAGATGCAGGACTAGGGATAATATGTGTCATTTACAAGAAGCCCACATATTATCTCTCAGGAGAGGTTTAACTTGAGCCTTCGGATGGGCTTGGATGTTGTTTTGAATCATCCTATTCTCAGCAGTGTGTTGGTAGTTAGGAAGCAGGATGTATTTCCCAAGGAGAATGGCTCATGAGAGCAAAGGTGGGTATCAAGGCCTCAATTAAGATAAAGTCCAAGAGACAGGTTTGGGCGATGTGGGGATGATTCTGGATTAGGATCAAATGCATATCATATTGTTATTTTATACGCATTTATGCTTGTACAACAACTCAATTCCTTAATAAAAAATAACTCTAAAAAATAAAAGCAAGGACAATGCATCTTTTTAAAAAGATAAAATCCATGTAAAGGAGCAAAGACAAAACAAAAAATGCCTTTGATTTACAGGCTAAGTGCATATTGGCATTTTGCTGACATATCGATTTCCAGATAAAAGACACCAGACGCCACAGAATCAAGACAACCCTCACATCCCACTTTCTAAATAAATTGAAACTCCAGCAAGATATCATGCCTTTCTGAGGGCCTACTAAAGAGGTGGTGGAGGTGAGTGCTTGAAGATCACAGGTATTTAATTTTGGAACATTTTATGTACCAATCATTGCTCTAGGTAGTAGTTCCATAAAGTGAACAAGATTGATCTGATTTTAGTTGAGGAGAAAAGGGAATTGTATTCTTCCCAAACTGGATGCATTAGACAGAATGGTGATAAAGCTTACATTTGGTAAAATTCACCCTCAGGCCCTTTGCTTATAGTTTTAAATAAGTGAAGTCAAGTTAGCACATTTGGTCTACTCCATTTTATATTTCTCCAACTGAGGTTTTGAAACTAAGTTCAAGTTTCCCTGTTAAATGTTATCTACCATGGCAGCCATTTATCAGTTTATGCCTCATTGTTTCACATGTTGAAATCCTTTTGAATTATAGTTCTAACCTTTATTATATATTCATATTTCTAAACTTTTGTTCAATTGCAAATATATTAAACATATCTCTAAGCCATTATAAAACTCATCATTAAAATGTGTAGTAGGAACAGTTAAAACCTTGTGCTACTAACTGAAAAACAGCGCAGTTGTATTAATTTTTTTCATGTTATACAGGAAACAAATATTTCTGGGACGTTTGTGCATACAAGGCATGGTGTCATGGGAGAATGTATTCATTAATTTACTCAACAATATTTGTTGAGAGATAGGGATACAATGGTGAATAAATCAAGTAGACCTGGTTGCAATTAAATGAAGGGTTAGTGATGGATGCTAACAAATATTTTTAAATGTACAAAAAACACTCTTTGTAGCTTATAGAATGCATCAGATAATTTAATCACAATCTGAAACTTGTGAAATAAGTTGTTTTCTCCATTTTACAACTAAGTTATCTGACATACAAAAATGAATTTTTGAGTGAAATTTTCACCAGTGATAGAGTTGACTTATAAGGATTCCTGTGGTCATTGCACTCTAACCTAGTGCTCATTAAAAAAAAATTCAGTGTGTTTGTTAAGCCAAATATAGACTAACACTTTGTTATTATAATTCACATTTTCTCCATTTTTCAATAAGGATATCAAGAGCAACATTCAAACTTTATTGAAATCCCATTATAATGTTGATGTATTGATGATGATCTTCCAGTTCAGTAGACTTTGTAAAATAAAGAGGAATAAATTAATCCAGCAAAACTGTTGATATTGAGCATATGCTGAGTGTCTTTTTTTTTTAATTAGATGATATAGAGTTACAGTTGAGGGGGAAACATTATCAAACATTCAAGAACAAATGTATATATACTTAGTTATCCAGGGCTAATGCCACGTCATGGACACCCAGCTTGGGTTTCCCATGTTGCTGTTCCCCCCAGAAGAACCGCTGAGTTAAATGGATACCTCGTGGAGGTCAGAGATCACCTTCTGAGATGATTACCCTATTTTCGCACCCTTCAGTCTCTTAGGTGTTCTTCCTAAGCCCTCCCCCACCACTCTTTCCCCCAGCCTACGCCTCCAAGTATCCTAGGGAGGAACCTCCCTGTTGCGATGTGAATCATACAATTTGGAGTTATTGTTAGCTTTGCCATCTAACATACTGCTTCCTGATGTATTCTAGCTTCCACAGATGAGAGAAACCATTCGGCCCTTGAGTCTCAGATTGGGATACTTCACTTAGCATAATTCTTTCCATCTCCATCCATTAGATTTCAAAAGCCATAAATCATCTTCTCTAATGGCCAAGTAGTATTCCATTGTATATATATACCAAAGTTTTGTTTATGTACCACATTTTTTGGATCCATTCATCAAGTGAGGTGCATCTGGGTTGGTTCCATAATCTAGCTATAGTAAATTGAGCTGTTATAAACATTGATGAAGCCACATCACTATAATATGCTGATTCTAAATCTTTTGGGAAAATACCCAGGAGTGGGATAGCTGGGTTGTAAGGTGGTTCCATCCTTAATTTTTTGAGGATTCTCCACACTGCTTTCCAGAGTGGCTGAACCAGATTGCAGTCCCACCAGCAGTGTGACAGTGTTCCTCTTTTCCCTCAGCCCCTCCAGCATCTGTTGTTGTTAGAATTTTTTATTTTTGCCACTCTAACAGGAATGAGGTGGTATCTCATTGAAGTTTTGATTTGCATTTCCCTTATAGTTAATGATATGGAGCATTTTCTCATATATTTATGGGCTTCCTGGACTTCCACTGGTGAGAAGTTTCTTTTAATATCCGTAGCCCATTTATTGATTGGATTATTTGTGGTTTTGGTGCTTAGTTTCTTTAGTTCCCTGTATATTCTGGATATTAGCCCTCTGTCCGAGGTGTAGCAGGCAAAGGTTTTCTCCCATTCTGTAGGTTATCTCTTGATGCTCTTGACTAGATCTTTAGCTGTGCAAAAAGTTTTAGTTTAATTGCATCCCATTCATTTATTCTTGATTTTACAGCTTGAGCCATGGGAGTTTTGTTAAGGAGGTAGCTGCTGACTCCTATATGGTGTAGTGATGGCCCTACTTCTTTTTCTAGTAAGTTTAAAGTTGTTGGCTTAATATCCAGATCTTTGACCCATTTTGATTTAATTTTTGTGCAGGGTGAAAGGTAAGGATCCAGCTTCAGTTGTCTACACATGGCTGTCCAGTTTGTCCAACACCATTTGTTGAACAGGCTATCTTTCTTCCACGTTATACTTTTGCCCCCTTTATCAAATATCCAATAGTTAAAGATATGGGGGTTTGTCTCAGGATCTTCTATTCTGTTCCACTGGTGTTTGGTTCTGTTTTGATACCAATACCATGCTGTTTTTGCTACTACAGCTCTGTAGTATAATTTCAGGTCAGGGATTCAGATACCCCTTACTTCTTCCTTCCTGTAGAGTAATGTTTTGGCTAGTCTGGGTCTCCTTTTATTTCATATGAACTTGAGAATTGCTTTTTCTATATCTGTGAAGAATGCCATTGGTATCTTGATGGGGATTGCATTAAATGGCCATTTTTATTATATTGATTCTGCCTAACCATGAGCATGGAATGTTTTTCCATCTACTCAGATCTTCTGTAATTTCTTTTCTTAGTGTTTGATAGTTTTCTTTGTAGAGGTCCTTAATATCCTTTGTAAGGTTAATGCCCAAGTATTTCATTTTTTGGAGGAGATGGTGAATGGGAGAGATTTCCTGATTTCTTCTTCTGCGGATTTGTTGCTGGAGTAAGGGAAAGCTTACTGGAGTTGATCTTGTAAGGAGCTGCTTTGCTGAAATCACTTATAAGCTCTAGGAATTTTCTGGCCAATGTTATTGGGTCTTCTAGGTATAGAATCATGTCATCAGCGAATAGAGATAACTTAACTTCCTCTTTTCCTATATGAATACCTTTGATTTCCTTGTCTTGCCTGATAGCTCTGGTAAGGGTTTCAAGGACTATATTGAACAAGAGTGAGGAAAGTGGACAGCCTTGACTTGTTTCTGAATTCAGTGGAAATGCTTTCAGTTTTTCTCCATTGAGGATAATGTTGGCTATGGGTCTGCTGTAAATGGATCTGACATAGTTAAAGTATCTTCCCTTGATCCCTATCTTTTCCAGAGTTTTGAGCATAAAGTGGAATTAAATTTTATCAAATACCTTCTCTGTGTCAATTGAGATGATTATGATTTTTGTTTTTAATTCTGTTTATGTGGTGAATTACATTTATTGATTTGCATATGTTGAACCAGCCTTGTTTTCCTGTAATGAAGCCCACTT
>PVKS010053875.1:0-10257 GCA_004027875.1 Aplodontia rufa
GATCATTAAATCTAGATGAGGTCAAATAAGGTGGATTTCTAATAAGTTTGCAAGTGATTACAATGTTCATGATTTAGGACCCACTTGAGGACCACTATTCTAACAATTTGCCTTAGTTTGTAGGATAGCACAATAAAACTTTGATACATGGTTGGGGGAAGTTGGAGAGATTTTGGGCAATGGATATAAAATCTCAGTTAGGCAGAAAATTGAAAGGATTTATTGTATAACAGGGGGCTATTATTAATAACAATATATTATATTCCTGAAAAATGCTAACGGAGTAGATTTTAAGTATTCTCTCTACAACTATTAATTATGTTAGGTAGCACATATGTTAATTAGATCAATTTAGCTACTCCAAAATTGCACAAAATCATGTTGTACAAGATAAATATATATAATTTTTCATTTGCACATTATGAAACAGCAAGAAAAAGTGAAAACAATGATCCAAGTTGTATAGCAAGAGCTAAGATGGTTGGGATTTGACTACAATCTCTAAGGACCTTATGAAAAGAATTAAGTGTAATTTCTGAGACATAAGAACATCTGCATTAAAATTCAGGGGACAAAAGGTATGTGGAGCTAATTGGGGAAGATCGTCATGTACAAAGATTCTGCATTGATATCAGCTATATGAGTTCCTGAATTGAATTTTTGGTGTCCCCAAAGAGAGACAGGAGTGACTGATAATGAAGTAATAACATCAGGCATTGTAGTTAGACCACATAATAAACTTGCACAATGTGAAACACAGGCAAGGGGTACTGATTTATAATGCAGGTCTGAGCAAGTAAGAGACATGTGTCTACTCACTTGACAGCAGCATATGTGTGACACTAGACAACTGACACAAAACAGCAACATGCCTGTGCCACCGAGAGAAGGTGAAATGGTCTTGTTCGGCGCATGCAAGAAGTGAGGCTGGAATGCAGCTGCTGCAAGACTGAACTAACTGGCTGCAGTTTGGCTAAATTGCCAATGCCCACGACCTTGGTTTAGCAATCTTGCTTGGCTTAGACTAAAAAAGGAGAGCATGTTTTCTCAGAAGTAAATATCTATGACTTTTTTTTATTGTCTCGGAGATCTTAGTAGTCTATTTGGGCTGCTGTAAGAAAATACTACAGAATGGGCAGCTTAGACAACAGAAATGTTTCTCGCAGCGCTGGAGGGCACAGTTCATAGTCATGGCATCCCTGGATTCAGTTTCTCAGGAGGCCCCCTTCCTGACCTTCTACCATGTCCCCACTGGTCTCTTCCACGCAAGCAGTTTCAGAGAGAGAAACTGAGCTGTCTGGCATCTCTTCTTTTAAGGATATTAATCCAATCATATCAGGGTCCCACTTTTATGGCTTTAATTAACCTTAAGCATATTCTTCCTTAGTGGCCTCATTTTCAAATACAGCCACACTAGGGGGCTAGGTCTTCAAGGAAATTAGGGAGTTGCGAATATTCCATCAATAATAAAGGTCAGGTGGAATAAAAAATTCTGATGACGGAGTAGGATTAGAGCTGACAAAAACAATATTAATTGAATCCTAAGTCCTGAGTTTTAGTAATGAGGGATTCAGCTTTTGTTTTAGCAATAAGTAAGATTACTCTATGTACTTATCTCAACTAGATAAATATAATTCAAACTGTGACAAAAATTTATAAAAAATGTAGGGGTATTTTGACTATATAGAGTAGTAGAGATGCAATGGATATGTGTTTGGATGCCATGTTTATCTTTAGTATTGCTTGCCATATTTTGTAAAGTGAAATCATTTCTTTATATAATTAATATTGAACAAAGTGTTCCTGTGAAAAACAAGAATATTATCTCTAGATCTTTTTCTATCCATTAATTCTAATAATTAAGTAGAGAATTTGATTAACAAATGGTAAAATATAGAGGAGATATGAAAGAGTCCATTTGGTTCCCAAAGCTAGTAATGCTAAATTAAACAAAGGCACCAATATTAAGAAATCTCAACAGGACATAATTTCTGATCTTTTGTTGGTTGTTTTTTCCTTCACTGCTCTTTATTTATAAGCCCTTGAAACTTGAAAGTATGCTCTTTTCTAAACTGTGGACCCCCATCCTTTTTATAAAAAAATGTCAAAGTAGGAGGGCTCCTGAGAACAGAAATTTGATTTGATTAGAAAGAGAAATAGCAACTGATCAAAATTTATTTACCAGTTCAGAAAAACTAGAGCGGTGATATATCACCAGATGGTAAATAGATTAGCGTTACCTCTAATGATGTTTACTATTTTCAACTCAATGCTATTTGATAGCTTTATGCCATTTGGCTTTCCAACTATTTCATTTATTACAAAAATTCACTAGGCACAACTCTAAAATCTGCTTCCTATATTCTACTCCCTTCAATACAGATTTACAAGACAGCCCAAAAAACCAGTGTTATGGGCTGAAGAGGGGCAGGTTGGAGTAGATTATAGAAGTAAGTCCTGCTGATAGAATGAAGCAACAGTAGCAGGGCTGGCAGTTTGAGGGCTGTGATGAAGACTGAATAGAAATGCACCGTCCCTGTGTACCTGTCTTTTGAAAAAAGTTATACTTGTTTGGTTTTTACAGGGGTTTGCTGTCTTAGCAGGCTATTTTGCTGATTATTGTTAAAGTAATATTATCACTAGAGTTTATCAGGGAGTAAAATGACTCTATGTAAGTAGTAGATTGAAGGGATACTGGTAATATATTTTAGGTTTTTTTATATGCTTCAGAGTTTTCAATATAAGATTTTTTATCATATGTTTCCTTGCAGTTAACTGTAGTTCATTCTTATTTTATACCTACTATAAGAAAATAATCCAAGGAGAGTTTGTGAATATCAATGTCTTTTATTAAATGACTGACAAAATAGTTTAAATAATTATATGTCATTTTAGCTATTTATAACCTAAATATCAATTCATTGTAATAATTTCAGTTTTAACATTTAAGTATTTTTACTATGTGGGAGAGAAAAAAGAATAAAAACTATTTACTTCTTTATGTGGCCCTCATTCTGGTACTCAGTTGTGTATGTGGTGCAGGGGTTTGAACCCATGTCCTCACACATGCCATGCAAGTGCATAATCACTGAGCCCCCACTCCAGCCCCTCAATATGCTTTTTTTTTATTAAGAGAGAAGGACAGTGAGAGAGGGGTGTTTTCCAAGTGGGCTTTGTTGCTCCACCACTTAGTTGTGTACGTGATGCTGGGGTTTGAACCCACATCCTCATGCATGCCAGGTAGGCACTGTAACCGCTGAATCAATGCTCCAGCCCTCACTATTCTTTTAATGTGAAGGAAAATAAGACTTGATGTGAAATGGAAAATAACAAAGGGAAGTGTTCTCTTGTGATGGTTGTCATGGGTAGTTTGGCATAAGCATTTAGAGAATTAAGGTTCCATTTACTTCAAATGAGGACTACCAGCTTGGGAAAGAAAACTGAATCATAATATATTGATTTTTAAATATCTTAGGATATTTCTGTCCCTAGTCCATCAACTCTGTCAGAGCTAGTCATGAGTTTTCTAGATATTCTAATCTGTGTGATTCTGGAAAAATATTTTCTTGGATTGGGAAACAGATGTCCTCAATGGTTTCTTTCTTCTTTGCTAGCGGGTGTGTATCTATACTGCCTTTAGTCATATATGTTAAGGCAGTAGCTTGTGAGATGTCACTGCCTTACCCTTGACAGTTTTGGAGATCAGTTAACGGTAAGGATACTTTCCATCTCCAGCAACTAATGGCCATAAAGACTCAAGTATAATGAATAGTCTTCTTGGAAAATTCAATTGCTTTCTGCCTTTTGGCCAATTCACTTCATCTTAAGTGATGCTATGTCTTAACTCTCAACTGAGAGAGGTTTGAAATAAATGAAGAATGGTTACAGCAAATGATATCTTCCATATATAAGTTGAACACAAAACAGAGAAAGTTTGGTAGAACATGTTTGAAAATATGGGCAAAATTTTGAGGCCATACTGCATTTATATCCAGCATGCAAAACAGAAAAATGTTATAAATTATTTTGCATGCAAATACACCAAAGTTAATGATCTCTACAACTCACTTGCCTTTTTAGGTAGTATATATTTTGGGAAATAGTTAAATCAATTAGACCTGTCACAATGAACACCTGCCTCTAATTTCTTCCTTAAAATCTAGAATTTGTCCCAATCATCAGATAGGAAATCATTATTTGTTGGATTAAGAAGAGGCACCTCTTCTTCTCTATGATTAAAACGGATGGTTCATGGTGCTGGAGTGGTTGCTCAGCAGCTGGAGTGCTTGCCTGATGTGTTTAAGGACCCAGGTCCGAACCCCAGCATCACATACATGACTAAGTGTCAGAGAAACAAAGGCCAGATTGTAAAAAATAAATAAATTTTTTATGTCTCTGTCCCTCTCTCCCTCTCTCTTCTTTTTGTTTTTTAAAGATGGTTCATGACCATAAATAAGTTTGGAGAGCTTTCTCTAATAGTAGATTCTTACTATACTTTCAAAGTACTTTCTTATTTCTTGAAATAAGAAATTCATATACATATGTATGATTCCGTGTGTGTGAGTGTAGGTGTGTGTGTAGTCTTTGGTTCAGTTCCTCATGTTTCCAATCATTGTCCATCATATATAAATAAAAACGCACAACTTTTTGGACTAGTGGAGTGGGCTGTATATATAGGACTGTAGAGAATAATTCATGTTCATTGCCAAGAAAGTTTACCTGAGTGAAAAGCAGGGACACTGGGACCATTTGCATTAGCAGATTCCAGGTGGTGACAATTTGGATAGATGAAGAGATCAGATGAAATTTTAAACGTACATTTTTTCATGAGCTGAGTGGCCAGATATCAGGGGGGGGGCGGGTAATCTGAAAGACAAAATATTTTCATCAGAGTTGAAAATATTAAGAATTAAAAATGCCAAGTAATTTTCAACAGTTGTTTCAATTAGCTAATGCCATCTGAAAACCTCTTTGAGAACAAGAAAATAAAAACATGCATGTGGAAATGCTCTTCTGTCTCAATACCACTCTAGAATTTATCATTTTAGAACTACTACTCAGGAAGAAATATTTAAATTACATAGACAATTCTGGAGGGATATGTACCACTATAGCATCCCTCTGATAGAAAATCCTAAAAGCAGTCAATGTTTGAGGTTTCTTTGGCACTACTAGATATATTTAAGTAAATGTATAATCTTCAGTAGTATTTTTATTAATAATGCTAAAATGTATTCCTTCCAAAACAGTAAATGAGTAGTTACACATATTTTAGTGTGTGTAAATAATTAACAATCATTGGGCATTTCCCCTCTTAAATATTAGAGATTTTCATAGTTTTGATTTTCTTTTTTTATTTTAGTTTTAATTTTGGAACAACCATACAAATTTTAAACAAAATAATATAAAATGTGTATAGTTTCTGGATACTAGATTTAACCCCACGAGTGCCCCCCCCCAATTTCCCACCCGTATCCCTCCCTTCCCTTACCCACAATATCTTTAAAAAAGTATTAGGCTGTATAACCTAATGCCTTTTCTGGATTTAACACATGATAATATACCACCTTTCTGAATGGCCAGGGTCTAGTTCCAGCCTCCACAGACTGAGTGGAGACATTCAACCCTTGGTTCTCTGGGTTAAGCTGATTTTACTCATCATGATCTCTTCCATAGCCATCCATTTACCTTCAAAGGCTGCAATATCATTGTTTCTAATTGCTGTGTAATATTCCATGGTATGTATGTACCACAGTTTTTGGATCCATTCATCCAGTGAGGGACACCTGGGTTGTTTCCATAGTCTAGAAGTAGTAAATTGAGCTGCTATGAACATAGATATTGCTGTGTCACTATAATGTGCTGATTCTAAGTCCCCTGGAAAGACACCCAGGAATGGAATAGCAGGGTCATATGGTGGAGTCATCCCTAGTTTTTTGAGGATTCTGCACACTGCTTGCCAGAGTGGCTGTACCAGTCTGCAGCTCCACCAACAGTGTGTTAGTGTGCCTATCTCTCCACAGCCCCTCCAGCATCTATTGTTGTTTATTTTCTTCATCTTTGCTCTTCTGACTGGTGTAAGGCGATATCTTAATGTGGTTTTCATTTGCATTTCTCTGATTACTAGAGATTTAGAGCACCTTCTCATGTATTCATTGGCTTGATCAATGCCCTCTATTGAGAAATTTCTATTTAGCTCTTTGGCCCATCTATTAATTGATTATCTTTTTAAAGCATGCTAGCTTATTTTGCTAATCAGATAGATAAAATTTTATTTCTTCAGCTTTGTTTACTGTTTTTCCCATAAAAATGAATGCAGTTACTAAAATATGCATAGAAACAGGTGCTCCAGTATAATTTGTATAAAATACAAAATATCATCTGTAGTAACTCTAATTATGCATTATATAATTTCCTGAACATCCCACAAAGAAAGATTTCATTTAATATGTCAAAATTTTATTTTGAATGAGCACAGGATCAGTTTTGGATTTCAAATGAGTCTTTGAAATTAGTGCAGATGTTATGAAACATCAAGGCACACCTGCTTAGACAAGTGAGTAAGCTTAAAAAGACAGGACTGTAAATTTGTAAGTGACCAGGTAAATTGTATCAGTTAAGCACTATTAAATGTATTCTAAAAAATGTATAAATTTTAAAAAGGTACTTAAACTTGGTCCATTGACAGGAAATTCAGGTTGACCCAAATAAGGGATTTGTCATTGTTCACACAGTTAGTGGTAGGCAAGAATACAAAGCCCAGGTTACTCTGATGACAGAGGACTTGGTGGAGCCAACAATACAGAGAATGGGTACCTGATGTAATAGAAAGAGCAGTGTTAATTTCTGATGCTCTTTCAGTGTTCTGAGATCTTTCCATATTTCCCTCTTGGACTCCTTATAACTACCCTATAAGGTAGCTATCTTCCTTCTTTAAAACAGAAAGATACGGTGCTCAAATTAACTAAGTGGCATGTAAAGCTGATAGAAAATTTTGGTCAGTATCCATATTCAATGCCCTTTTTTATTTTTTAAGCTATGAGACACAGCCCTTTCTTGCTTGAAGATGTTAGTATAAAATAAGGTTTCCTATAAATTTGAAATGAATTTCTCTCTTCTTAGGAAAAGGCAGCCTACAGAGAACATGAAATAGTACTTTAAAGGAATCTTTGAAGACTCTCAAAGAGGGCACTGAATCAATTATATAACTTTCTTTCTACATGTACTTCATTTATTTGGCCATATAAAGTAATTTCAGAGCATATGAAGTACTTACCATGTCTCTATGAGCACCTAACCTGCTTTGGCGAAAATGAAATCCAAACTATACCAGTAATGACCAACTTCTACATACAAAATTTGTCCTTTATTGGGAATGAAATTGAAGCCTTTTTTTTTCCATTGGGGAAGCCATAATGGTATGGATTCGTACACTTTCATAGAACAGGATTTGCATTTGAAAGAGAGTTGATCAGACTAGGAGTGCAATTGTGTGCCCTGAAGCCAGAAACCTGTACTCATTACCAGGCTAGTCATGTGTCAATCAAGGTTCCTGAGTGTGTTCTTTTTGTGATAACTAATGTTTCCTTTTTTATTCTACCCTTTGTGTGTGTGTGTGTGTGTGTGTGTGTGTGAAGATACAAAGATTGGGATTAAGTTTAAAAAACATACTTACCAATATTTAAAATGAAGTATTTTGAATGCAAAGAATGTGAAATTCATAAGAATACAAACTGGCAATTTTTTTTGGCATTGTATTTTTATTGATTCTTGCCAATACAAAGGTAAGCTATCGGTCTGGAGAACTGGCTCAGTGGTAGATCACTTGCCTGGCATGTATGAGGTTGGTCCCAGTACCACATAGACAAATAAGTAAAGAAAAAGAAAAATCCAGATTAAAAAAAATTAATTCTCATTCTTTCTTTCTCTCTCTCTCTCTCTCTCTCTCAAAATGTGGGGGGATCTATTGATATTCTTCATGATTTAAACTGGTTAACTATACTAATATTTCCCTAAATTCTAAATTGTACAGTTAATTAACCCAAGTTCAAGTGAAATATACAACCACATGATCAGTGCATACTAATATTCCTGTATAGGAATTATAACTTTCATTTTTTTCCTTTCTTATTTTGCATTGCTGGGAACTTCCAGTTAAAAGATATAATGTAGAGATTGTACACTGATAATCTGGCCTCTTTCTAATAAGATATTTCTAAATTAAACTGTTTGTATCCCTAGTAAATTCCTTATTTCTGTAAATCATGTAAATTAAAGTACAACAAAATAAAATAAATGCTATATATTCAGACAGATGGTCTAAAGGTATTTTAATGGAATAAGGGGGGACTACAGACCAATGCAGGTCTGTGAATTTGGCCTCAATCACTAAGAGCATGTACAGAAATGGAGTGAAAGTTTTGAGAAAATTTGCAGTAATTTGTGTATTTTACATCAAGTAATAAAGTATGTAGTGTTACATATTAAGTGTTGTTGCTTGAGTTACTCTTTTGGCTTCTGATTTTTACAGTACTTTATAAAAACAAACAGTCCGTAATGATGGGAAAAGTATATTGGCCTTGATAATTTTAGAAGTACTGTTATATAAGGGAATGGAATATCAGGAAAGGTGATTGAAGTGGATGAATCCTATGTTCTTATTTCCTTTGAGCAATTTGTGGATGACCCTACTGGACACTAGAGCTGTACCACTCTGAGCAACCCCATGTTGTCTTCCAATCTTACAATCAATGCTTTGGGAATGGAGTGAGGATGGGCATATGAGTGTCCCAAATTCACAATTTGGGGCTATGTGGTTAAAACTTTTCTATTTACTTTTGCATTCATTGTGTGTATTGTTGAGACTTTTTTTTTTAAAGAGAGAGAGGGATAATGAGAGACTGACAGAGAGAGAGAGATAAGCACTTTTATTTTTGTGTTTCATCTGGTTTGCATTGCTCAACCAATTGTTTATGTGGTGCATGCCAGGCAAGTGCCATAACCGCTGAGCTACTGCTCAGCCCCTATTGTTGAGACTCTTTCTCAGTCCAACCTCCAAATCCACAACTCTAAGGATGGTATTTTTGATATACTGAGGTCAAATTTATCGTACTGTGGTTTGCTAAATACCTAAATTCACTTTATTCTTATTTCTAGGACCTGTATTAATATGTATAACCTTTAGAGGATGGGAAGGATAGGACAAAAAAAGACAGGTTTATATTTATTTAGTTTGCATCAATTATGAAGCCATCTCAGTAGCTCAAAAACATTTATACGACTACTTATTCTGTCCTATAAAAGCATCACATGTGTGAAGAACTAGGTTTATGTAAGACATTTGCTCATGGATACCCATGAATGGATCTCATAACATTTCTCATTTCCAGTATACAGAATAGAATGGCCCTTCCTTCTTTTCCACCCGATGAGTTATACTGAATTTTAAGAAAATATAAAAGTATATTACTTCATAGATTAATTTTAAGTAAAATTTTTCTTACATTTAGATATTTATTATTTTTATAGATTATTATTTCATGTCCCTGATACACCAATGTATCACAATATCACAGCTTTATCTATGTCCTGCTCATTAAATACAAAGCACACATTCCACTCAGTCACATAGACATGCAGGTTTGTTGTATACACATATAACAACAATTTTAATGAAGAGATTCAAAGAAGAGAATGATTCTCATGAAATACTCACATACCTGTAGAATTGCATGTTTTCCTACCCATAGCCTATACAATACCTTGAAAAAAGCTCACAATTTGTCAACTTCCATGATTTTAATGTTAATAATTATGGGAATCGATACCTTTTTTCAATGCACCAGCTTGTTTTATTTCTCATCACTCTGCCTCATTCTAGATCCCTTGGAGTTACATTTAAGTCAAATTTAAGTTTATTTTGGTATTTTTAATAATTTGAATAAAGTTTTATGTATACATGAAAATTATGAAATGTATACAATCAAAAAAGATTTAATGCATTGTGTTAAGAAATTAGAAATAATTAGGATAAAGATTAAAAAACAGATCCCATGTTAGATTAATTCCCAAGTATTTTATTTTTTTCGAAGCTTTTTTGAAAGGGACTGTATTCCTGAGTTCTTCTTCAGTCCTGTTATTATTGGCATATAGGAAAGCTATTGATTTATGCATGTTGATCTTGTATCCTGCCACTTTGCTAAATCTACTTATGAGTTCGAGCAGTTTATTGATGGAGTTTTTTGGATCTTCCAGATA
>PVKS010053876.1:0-10259 GCA_004027875.1 Aplodontia rufa
AGCCTCAACAACTTAGTGAGGGCCTAAGCAACTTAGCCAGAACGTGTCTCAAAAAAAAAAATTAAGTAAATAAAACATAATATAAAATGGGCAGGGGACTAGGAATGTGGCTTAGTTAATTAAGTGTCCCTGGGTTCAGTCCTTAGTACCAAGAAAACAAAACAAACAATAACAACAACAACAAAAATACTAATTGAAAGAGTGTGCTATTTGAATTCTTGTAAAGAACTAGAATACATATCAACTTCCTTTTCTTGGAGGAAAGGGGGAACAGATGCATCATATTTGGAACTTTAGAACTTTGTGTTTTTTCCTGTATTTTCATTATGCGAGGCTTTTATTATTAGTTAAGTTTATTAGATGTAAAGATTATATTTTGTTCCTTGGTCTGTTATTCAGTTAAGTACTTAGGAGATTCTTTTGAGGTCTACTAAGTGAAGTAAATACAACTTCAAGTAGTTCATGGTTTGCAGGGAATTAGAGAATTAAGCAATGATAATTTCAAAAGATAAATGTCATGGCCTGTGATGACTTGGTGTATTGGGGGTGTTGAGGGGGATGCATCTTCTCTCTCTCTGTGTGTATGTGTGTATGCACATGTATGGGTTTACAAACAGGCAGATGGACACATGTACAAGTGTGTACTCTGACCACCCTGAAACACAATAAATCTGGTTGTGAGAGTGATAGTGTTCTACAAAGCATTTGAGGAGGAATTGCTAGTGCTGAGCTTGGAAGGATAAATAAGAAACTTGTGACCTGGAGAAAAGCCGGCGTAGAAAGTGATGAGTAGAAGCACAGGCTATTTAGAAAAGCAATTTTTTTATGACTGAATACAGGGTACATATGGGTTGATGATGGGAGATTAAATTGGAAAGGGAGGTAAGAGACATATAGTAGAAAATCTAGTACTTATAAATCTAAGAAGTTTTGATTTACATGCTGGAGGGAAGGTGAGCCATTACTTTATTTGATATGACAAGAAATGACATGATCAGATTTATGTTGAACAAAGATCATCGCTCTACAATTTTGCCAAGGAAGGATAGGAAGGGAATGAAACTGCAGACAGATCGTCTAATGGATGAGAAAGTATTGTGGTTTTCAGCATTGGTGATCTAGTCCATTTTGCTGTGCTTTGTAGATGTATCAAAGCAGTAGTCTTGCAACCTTCCCTTCCGGTCTAGTATCTGTGTAGTTCAGAGCAAGGTCCAAAGTGTTCCTTCACATGTGCTAGCATTATTTCTTGTGAAAACAGCTTTTCTACACAATTTCTTTAGAATATAGAAGTTTTCACATGTTCACAGGCATATACACTCTTCATTCTTTCCCTAACCTTTCAATCTATGGATATTATTATATTATATACTCATAAGCAATAGATTTATAGCTTATTAAAATCAATATATTTTTCTGCTATGCATTATATTGCAAAACTACTCTGTTGCTTTCCGTACAAAATATTGTGAAGTGTGCTTTCCAAATTAGAAGGTCAAGTTTGGAGCAAGAAATGAGGAGGCATTTTTAGGCCAACACTTGGTGTACTCCCCAAAAAAGAAGTCTATTTACATAATAGGAGGGTAAATTAGCTTTCCTGTTCAAATACTGTCTGTTATTAGATTCATAAATCAGAAAGCATTTTGCAGAACAGCAAATACTATAAATATTCTTTCAAAGTAATCATAAAACTTAACAATGCATTCTTCTTATCTATGCCAATAATTTAGAATGAATTTAAAAGTTTGAAAACTCTCTTGTGCTGATCTTACTGGTTTATTTGCCTTTCCCTGTACCCAAGTGTAGTTTTCCCATCCCAAAGTTTATGTCTCACCTTACCCCCTACCTTAAATATCATCCTAATAATTCTGAAAAGTATGCTCTACTGATTTCCTCTTTAAATAGCCTATTTTTTTCTGAACCCCAGAGCAAATGTTGTTAGTAAATATTAATTTGAAAATAAAACAGATAGCATCCAAGACATCTTTTTTCTGTTTTAGTTTTGAATTGTTGGGTTCTAGACACAATGGCTGCAACCATCAATTCTCTAGGTTTTATGATTTACAACTGTTTCATGAAAATTATGATCTTAAAAATATCCTGGCTGATAAAAAGGAAGAGGGTATTCTCTGCTTCATAGATAAGAAAAGTAAGTAATGGTCATTTATTAATTTACTCCATAAGTGACATTTGGGATTTGAAGAATAGAAGACATCTTTCATCTTCTTGAAGAGTTTAAAGTCTAGTTGGAGAGACAGATGATGAGGCATTTAAGTTTCCAAAGGAAGTAAAGCAAGTCCTAAATAAAGAGAACCAAGCCTTACTAGACAAGCCTTTGTCTAGTTCATGAATTATTTCATATTGGTCGAGTCAAGGGATGCTTTTAAGTACTTAACTTGCTGATTTCTTGGCAAACATTGTATTTTATGTCATCACATTCTCCTAGAATAGTGTCTTTTTAAAATCCAGTACTGCTTGGGCTATTTTGTAGCATCTTCCTTTTTATACAAACATCACATGCTGCCATTCCTCTGAATTCATTCTACAGTCCTTTTCCAATTTCCATTTATTTTATATACTTTATTGGAGAGTCTCGTTCACTGTGGTGACTTGATTAACACCCCAGTAAGAATAATCCCCAAGTAATTCACAGCCGAAACATGCCTCCTGACTTCCAGCCTCATCTCATGGATGTTTCTCTGTTCCTCAGTCCCTGGTTCAAAACTGAATTCCTTATTTCTCCTCCCAAGCCAACACTTTCAACTTTCCTTATTTTAATATATAGCTCCATATCAACCTATAATTAATAATCTGAAAACTAGAAATCTTTCTGCACAATCATTAAAGAAATTCACAAGGAGGACAGTCACAAAGAAACCAAGGATAAAAGCATGTTTTCTGCACCCCAGACCTATCCAAACCTTGGCCTAAGGATCAGCCACTTTTATGTAGTTAAGAGGGCAAGCAGAAGTTGTTTTATTTCCCCAGGTTGGAGTTGAGGTGGGATTCCAAAGCTTATCTCCATTAATTGGGAAAAATACTCCTTGCTCATCTAAAGAGGAGATCTGAGTGCAGGAGGCAGGGATGAGGCTCAGAAGGAAGAGAATAATGCTTGAAGGTTAACCCCAAGGTTAGTATTGTTAGAGGTACACAGAAAGAATCAGAAAGACTTGGGTGATATGTGGCTGGATCCAGTAAGGAGACAAAAATCTGAAAATGAAGATATATTTGGACAGGAAAAGAAGGATAGAATAGGGGGTTTGAAGAAGAATTATAGCTAAGAAGGAGAACTGATGGATTGAGAAATAGCTTTTATGGAGTTTTGGGGTCTATCCACATGGGAAGAATCAGAAATAGGTAGTCATGATAAGATCAAAGACAGCTTCAGAGAAAGCATGGGTCAGAGAACCTCCAGAGGAGGTTGTGTAGAGCAAAGTTTATACCTGATAGTACCAAGGACTCTGATTTACAGGAGGTACCAGTTGGCTGTCCAGTGAGGACAGACATAGTAAGCCCTTGTGCTCTGGTTGGGAAGGACAACATGAGAAAGAAAATTTTACACACTATAGTAGTACTTGCTTTATGACACATATTTTTATTTTTACCTTTTTATATTTCCTTGCCTTTTTCTTTATATTTTATCAACTAATGTTATGTAGTTATATTTTATATGTTTTGTTAATCTTATTAAGTTCTTGTTTTGAAACAATGTTGTATATATAAAAAGTGCCTTGTACTTAATTTTTTTTGTTTCTCCCTAGCGATGAGCCATAAAACTCTTAAAATATTTAGTCTGGCAAGTTCAAAATTATCTTTAGATGCTATAAAGAAGGGGAAGTTTGAGGAGATGTTTTTCTTCCATAAGGGTTTCTAGGAATAGAGAAGTTGGTGACACATTTACAGATTTAAAAACCAGATGAATATGGACATCAGCAACAGAGATGATACATATTTTTCTCTCTTCTTAATACTCTGGTTTGCATTGTAGGCAATTTCTTCAGCTCTACTGAGTTATGTCCAGTATGCTATTTACTTTTTTTTTTAAGAGAGAGAAAGAGGGAAGCAATTTTCTTTAGTTTTTTTTTTTTAATGTGGCTTTTATTGCTCAGACACTTTGTTGTGTCAGTTGTGTTGGTATAGGAACCCATGTCCTTGTGCATGCCAGGCAAGCGCCACAACCACTGAGCAACCGCTCCAGCCCTGCTATTTACTTGTTAATTGGGTTTTTAATTTTAATTCTTTGATTTTTTAAAAAAAGTTGTTTCGTTGCTTTTAAAATTTATCTGATCAATTTTGATAATTTTTCATTACTTTTTCAGAGTCTCTATTCACAATTAGATTCCTTTAGACATAGTTTCCATTTATTTTATATGCTGAATCTGATCATTCTAACATTTGTAGTCTGTGTGTGACCGCTTTATATTTTGTTGTAGAGGGTTCCTGGTTTTCTAAGCACATTGAGTAATTTTACAATGTAAGACCAAGTCCTTTAAAATACATCTGTCATATTTATTTGAGGCATTTGTTTAAAGTCTATTTATTTAAGATAAAATCATGTTCACTTCTGCCAACTTCTTAGGGGTACTATCATCCTGGGTCATTTTAATCTTCACTTCTTGACTTGGGATTTTTGGGGTCATATAAGCCCATGCATTTGGGTTAGGATGCCCATATGTTTATGTTCATTATTTCTGCTTGACCCAGAGCAAAAGTAGATATATTAAAATCCTCTTGTATGGGACTAAGGACTCTTCTCTTCCTCCCTTTTCTCCTTTTTAATCACTGAAGTTGTTACCAATTGAGTATCCTGGAATTGAGAGTTTTCTCCCACTTTGTTTTTGCTAGATCCTGAGTTTTGTAAATTTACTCCTGGCCTTTCTATGACTATTTAAGACCGAAGTTCTGTGTCAACGATTCCCAGTTAAGGATGCTGTTTCCTTGTTTGGGAGCACTTGAATGATGTGGGTCCCTTTTGGTTGTTCAATGACTAAGGTGTTCTGTTAGGCCTGGAATGAGTTCCTTTAAGGAACTCTGCTCTCTAACCTTATAGAATTTATTTCAGACCACGAAAGTGGCAAATACCCTTGAGGTAAAAACTCTGCTCCATAGCAAGTCTTACAATGTGGAAATATTAGTTTGCTATCAGCCATGCTATGGGGGAAAAAAAAAAAGACACAGACACTTTTCTAGTATTTTAGGTGTTCTATGCCAGTAGATTTAGCTATAGATTTAGTCTGCTATATCATCACAGATGGAGGAAAAATAACATTTATTATGTCAAAAAGTTTGAATATCACTAAAGCTACATGTTGTAGCTAGTGCAATATAAGTTCTTCAAATGTGCTAATTTCCTATAATAAGAAGTACCTGCAAAAATTCTTGTAACAGCGGACAGAGAACTCTGTCTCCATTATATCATGCACAATTAGATGGTTATAAATTCTGAACTGAAAAAGATTGGGGGAAGAAACTAGTTGTTGGTTTTTATACAATCAGTTTATTATCACTCAAGTCAGTTGATTATCAATGTAAATCAACTTGTTGATGGCCTCTTGGAAGACTGTTAATTTGGGAGTAAGATTCTCTGTATTTCAAGGAGATAAATTAGTCACAATGCTTGTCATTTGTCTTAACTAAGAATATAGGCTTGTGTAGCTATGAATTTCTTTGTCATTAATATAAAAACTACATCCATAGGAGAAAGATGGGACTCACTCAGTGCATATACTGGTTACGTGAGAACGTAAAACCAGACTTGTTTACAATATGATTTAGTACTTCCAATGAAACTTTTGATTCTTGAGAGATTTTGTAAAGCTGTGGAGTATCTTAGGGAAAAAAGAATGACCATCAAATTGATCTGTAAATCAGTTCTTACTCAGAATAAATGAAAGGTTACATAGAAGAATACCGTGTGATTGCAAAAGTGCTGAGGGGATGGATTTGAGGCAGTAAGTGCAGACATTCCTAGCTTTGGAAATGTTTATTTCCAAACATATCAACCTGACTATTCTGATACCATATCATAAGGTGATTTTGAAGACAAGGACCGTAGACTGAAGATTATACCTTCTCTGTGTTTTATTTTCTCATAATGTTTATTAGAAAGAGTTCATGCCTAAATCAGCCTGGGAAATTTGTAATAAAATGTGTTGAAAATACCGAATTATTTAAAGAGCTGATAATTTAGCAACAGCACAGAAATATTTACTTTCACAAATGAACAGGCATTAGCAATGAAACTATCTTTAGCTTTTGTGAGAGATCATTTTTCCCTTATAAAAACCAAAATAAGCCATTCTATGACATCTGATAACACATTTTGATTCATATAATATTTAATGAGAGCAGGGAATTTCCTACACTACACTGCCTGTCTCTGTATCAGTATTCATCTCTTCTGGAAATATGTATTCAAAAGGATATTATATATGAAGGTACTTTGAAAAGTATAAAGCTTCATAAAATTACAAGGCATTGTTATTATTATCAATATCTCTAGTCTACTTCTTTTCCCCAGACTCAAAGAAAGCAGGGTATTGTCTGTGATGGGCTAGACTCAGATCTCCCAAGTCGTTATAATTATTACTTTTGGGAGGACTGGAAGAGTAGATTCTACGTGTTGATCTTGACTATGACATTTTCTGACACTCATATATATTTCAGATGATCCAGGATAATTTGAAAGCTGGAATAGAGAAGGTTGTTGAGCACCTTGTTTTCCACAGGGACTTGTGGAAAGCATTCTCCATAGAATGCAGAGGAACCTGACTTTTCTTGAATCACAAAACAGGCAACAGGTACCACCTAATGAAGCATCCTTGGTGTGTGTGCTTGGGGGGTGGGGGCACTGTGTTAACTTCTACCAGGAGAAACTTCCATGAGAGAATAAAGTTAACAGACCAAGAAACAATGATCTGAGATGGTACACAGTGGAAAACAAGAGAAAGGCTTCAGCTATTACAAAAACGGAGCTGTTAAAAAAAAATGAGATCTCTGGGGTTCTCTCAGCTGAGAGAAAACAAGTAATATATTATACATAATATGATGTAGACCAATTTTCTGAAAATATAAATAAGTATAAAATGGATTGTTATTTTAAACATGGGAAAAATTGAAGAAGGAAAACTAATAAAAAATTTTATAGATTATGGATTTTTTTGTCCCTGTTACTACATTTTCTGATCTCTTAATTTATTCTCAGGAATCTATTTTTAAATCATTTTAATGTCTGACTGGTTTACAAAATAATTTAAATCACCCAACATTATTTTTTATGAGGGCGGTAGTTCTATATTTGCTTGGACAGACAAAGTATTCATTAAGTAGTTCTTTTAGGTGACCCAGGAGAACTAGTTTATCCAAATTGTGCAGCCAGGTGAGCTTGGTCTTATGGAGACCAGGGAAATAAGGACTCCTACTGAGGTGGCCTTTTCAGGTTCTTTTCATGAAATAATGAGAGGTAGAACACAATTGTCAGGGCTAACTCCAGCAACTGACAGAATGTGACACAGAATGTTCTCAAGTTTGCTCAAGGTTTGGTCTCAAATTATTACCCCTTAACTTTGTATCTCCATAGCAAGGAACTTCCGACCTGCAAAATCCATACTGACAAACTACCATTTTCAATTTCTTCATAAAGATATTTAATTCACATTGATTTTATGTTGATGCCACTATGAACTTCTCAAAATCTACTAGAACTATAGTTTTCTCAGCTTTTTCTTAGTAATAATATTTATAGTAGAAATCATTTATTAAGATTTGAATGTACTGGTACTTTACTCAATATTTCGTTTATATTATCTTAGTTCTTCCTCTGAAAGTTACTGGAAAGCAGATATTATTTTTCACCTTTTACAAACAAAAGGCATACAACTTATAGAAATTATATAACCAATTTGTAATCATAGAGCATAATAAATAGCAAAAGTCTGGATTCCAAATAAACTTTCCTGACTGAATGTTCTGTTCACTATTCTATTTGTGAGTGTTCATGTTCAAACAAGTAATAAATCCAAGCTGATTCTGTCACAACCTTATTGAGTCCTTAAAGGTTTTTTTATGAGAAAGGACATCATATCATATATAAAATGCTCACAGTTGTATACGGTCACTTGAAGGGACTTAACAAATGGATATACCCACGTGTAGGTTGAAAGTTTAACTCTCTCCCACTACCAGGTTCTTCATCATCTCTTGTTCTGATAGGTAAGGGCTAAGACCAGGAAAATGGTAAAGCCTACATACTCCAGCAGACAAATCACTTTTTTTTTTTTTAAGAGAGAGAAAGGGACGGTGTGAGAGAGACAGAGAAAGAGGAAATAATTTTATTTAGTTTTTCATCTGGTTTTTGTTGCTCTGACACTTAGTTGTGTATGTGGTACTGGGGCTTGAACCTGAGTCCTCACACAAGCCAGGCAAGCACCATAAGTTAAGCCATGGTTCAAGCCCAGACAAATCATTTTTAACAAAGTAAAAGGTTTAGTGACTACAATTTCCTGAAAAATCTTTGAGGCAGCTAAAAAAAAAAAAAAAAAGGAAAAGAAAGAAAGGAATACTTACAAATGTAGAAACAGAGAAAAATGAAGTCCTTGAGAAAAGGAAATTATATGCTAATCATGAGGGGTAATGCACTTATTGTGAGAACATTAAATTGACCGTGCTTCCTAGTATGTAGCTCTTGTAACATAGAAAATATGGGTTACTGACAAATTTAGTGAATGGAATTATTTTCTTCTGACTACCACAAATATTTAAAAGAAACTAGGATAGAACATTTGTCCTAATGAGAAGTTTTTTCTTTAAAGAAGAAGATTATTTATTTGTACTTTGTGGTACTAATTGATTAATCAAAAGTATATTGTATTCAGGACAACACTTTATCTCAAAGCATTTTACTAAGACAGTTTTGGGATACTAGGAAAGTTCATGAAGGTCAACACAAATGTTACAGAATGGAACTCTGTCAAGGGAAACCCAAGACCTAAAGCATACATCTTTGAGGAAAGAACATTCAGCAGGTAACACGAGCATCTTCAATAAACATCGCTCTCAGTCTTAGCCATAGCAACAGAAAGGAAGGAGTTTATTCGAGTTGTCAGGTGCTGGTAAAATAATAGTAATAAACTGATGCCAAAGAAAATGTTCTGTTGGAAAGTTTCTCCAAAAACCTTGATGGATAAATAGGATAACTAAAATATCTACCTCTTAACTCTTACTTATGAGTGAACAGTTAAATCAGGTTTTCAACTATAAGATAAAGGTAAGTAAAAGAAGAATTTTTGACAGCAATAGAGAAACCTTTATAACAATGTTATAATAATATTATTACTATTATTTAATGTTATAATAATATTATCTTAATAATAATTTTGGTTTTCACGTCCATTTTGCTGGTTCATTTGTATTTGCTTTCATCTTTTTCTTTTATTCAGAAATTTATTTGTTGAACAAACGAGCTTCTAATGAAATACTATATATATATATATATATACATATATATATATATATATAAATTCTGAAAATTAGATTTACCCCCAAGAGCCCCCCTCCAATTACCCACCCTTATCCTTCCCCCTTTCTTCCCAATACATCTCTACAAATGCTTTAGGTTGTGTGACACTACACCTTATCTGGATTCAAAACATGATAACAGACCTCCTTTCTCAATGGCCAGGGTCTAGCTCCAGCCTCCACAGATGAGTAAAGATATTTCGACTCTTGGTTCTCTGGGTTATGCTTATTTCACTCAGCATAATTTCTTCCATAGCCATCCATTTACCTTCAAAGGCTGCAACATCATTGTTTCTAATTACTGAGTAAAACTCCAATATATATGTACCACAGTTTTTGGATCCATTCATCCAGTGAGGGACATCTGGGTTGTTTCCATAATTTAGCTATTGTAAATTGAGCCACTATGAATATCAATTTCGCTGTGTCACTGTAATGTGCTGATTCTAAATCCCTTGGAAAAATACCCAAGAGAGGAATAGCAGGATCATATGATGGGCTCATCCCTAGTTTTTTTTTTTTTTTTTGAGGATTCTCCACACTGCTTTCCAGAGGGGCTATACCAGTCTTCAGTTCCACCAACAGTGTACTAGTGTGCCTATCTCGTCACAGCCTCTCCAGCATCTATTATTGTTTATTTTCTTCATTTTTGCCAATGTGACTAGCATGAGGTGAAATCTTAATGTAGTTTTCATTTGCATTTCTCTGATTACTAGTGATTTAGAGCCCTTTCTCATGTATTCATT
>PVKS010053877.1:0-10243 GCA_004027875.1 Aplodontia rufa
TTTTTGTTGTATTTTTCTCTTTACTAAACTGTAGTGGCCTTCTTTGTCTCTTCTAATTAATTTTTAGTTGAAATCTACTTTGTTGCATAGAAGTACGAGAACTTCACCTTTTTTCTTGGCCATAAGCCTGGTAGATATTCTTTTTCTGGTGAGAAATTCAATCTGTGGATGCCTTTGGCTATAAGATGCATCTCTTGTAAGCAGAATATTCTTCAATATTGGTTTTTGATCCACTCTTCAACTCCATGTCTTTTGATTGTGGCATTGAGATCATTCATGTTCAAAGTTAGAATGTGATTGTGGATCACTGCTGTCATGATTTTTTGCTGTATTTTGTATTGCTTGGCTATCTCTCAGTAGGTTATACTTTAATTAAATTTCCTCTGCTTGTGGGCTTTGGGAATTATTTGATTGCTCCTTTATTTGAATTGTGTTTTTCTAGTGCTTATTTTGTCTTGAAAGCTACTAGTTTGTGCTTGTCATGGAATGTGTTTATTTGCCCTTCGAATTTAAAGCTGAGTTTTGCCATATACAATAATCTTGGTTGATAGTTGTTATCTCTAAAGGTTTGGAATATTTCATTCCAGATCCTTCTTGCTTTTAGGGTCCAAGTTGAAAAATCAGAAATGATCCTTATTAGTTTGCCTCTGAATGTGACTTGGTGTTTATCTCTTGCAGCTTTTAATATTCATTCCATATTTTCTCTGTTATATATTTGTTGAATTTCTCATTTGGTTAGGTTCATATGCCTCTTGAATGTGCAAGTCTGTCTCATTTCTGATGTGGGAGAATTTTTCTTTAACTATCTCATTAAGAATGTTCTTTACGCTACTAATTTCTTGTTCAGGGTTCTCCACTATCCCAATTACTCACAGTTTGGCCTTCTGATTTCATCCCAGACCTCTCAAAAGTTCTGATGATGTTGTATAACTGTTTTCTGTTCAAGATTATTCAACTTGTCATTGTTATCAGAAGTTCTTCTTCAAGAACAGAGGTGCTACTTTCTACTGAATTTAATCAGATATTAAAATCTTCAGTTGAGCTTTTAATTTTTTGACTGTTTTTCAATTACAAGAGTTGTGTTACTTTTTTTTAGTATAACTATTTCATTGTTACAGTAGACTTTCAGATACTGAGCTTCTTTTATTTTATTCATTAAATCTTCTTTTAATTCTTTGATCAGTTTAATGATTAAATTGTTGTTAAATTCCTCTTGATTTTCATCCAGCTGTCTATGAGTGGACTCTTGTTGGGGGCAAAGTTTGTGTGCTTATTTGTTCATTTTTTAATGAATTTCTTCTTTCTCCTTAAAGTGGATTCCTTTTGTTTTTAATTTGTGTATGAGTCTTTGTGCACAATTGTCTTGTTTGCTCTGAGATTTTTCCACTGAATTTGATGCATGGGTCTGTTCCAGGGTTTGGGTTCTGAGATCCCTCTCTGATTTTTCATCCTTGGGTCTTTTTTGATTGATTGACATTTCTTACTCCTTTCTTTCTTGGATTGGAATACTTTTGGAAAAGTTGAGTTCAGCAGCAGAATCCCTAATCTGTGTACCTTTACTGCCCCTGTAGATTACCTGAACCTCACAAATTATGGGGAAAGAAGCAATATTGACTGCCTATATAAACAATATACAGCATTAAACTGATTACTTAGATCTTACTATGAGTATTATAAAATTAATTGCTACCTAAGACAGAAATGGTAGGTTCAGGAACTATCTTCAGAGAAAACTATTTAATTGCCATCTACATCTGGGTTACAATATTTAACTGTCATCTATATCTTGGTTAAATGCCAACACCAGTTATTGATATTGATATTCACAGCAGTAATGGATACATAGCATTAATGGTGAGAGCTTGAGTTGTATAAGCCAATTGGGGCTAGAGGTGGAAACGTTACGGATAATTTGGAGATAAGGAAGTGTGAAAGGAAGGTAGAAAGAGATTTATAATTTCAGAGTATGTACAGGGAGAAAGTAGAGAATATATAACATGTGAAGAAAGAGGAAGAAGCAGAGGTAATAATATAAAGGAACAGTGAGAGAGCAATAGAATTTGTCTGACACCAGAAGTATGGATAGATGGGGAGTCAGGGGATCACCCAAAATAAAGACAATAGAACTTTAAAACAAAATATACTGATTAAAACCCCAACTCGCAGAGGGCAGGGGAAAAAAGTTTTACATTGAAGAAAATACTCAAAATGAAGAGAAGAGAGGGAAAAAGGGAGGAGAAGGAGATTTAAGAAAGAAAAAAGAGAAAACAAACCCTCTTAATGAAAGGTTGAGACAACTATTTCCATTGAGGTAGTCAACACAGACTGTTACCTAGAATTTTGACAGAACTACCCAGATCATGAATCGAAGTACTCTCAATGTGTGTCCACTACTGGATGGAAGAGTGAAGTTCAGGGTGGGTGGGTTGATTCTAATCAGACCTCTGGGGCTTTGCTGGGTGGTGTATGATTTGGAGAGGTTACATGATCACCCACCAAGTGTCTGACCTTTGCCCATCTCAGCTGGAAATCAGATTTGAAGAATCTTCCCTGAATTATTGTCATGGGATGGAAGTGCAATCCCTCATCACCTCTGTTGTGTTCAAACACAGTCTTTCTGGAATTCCTGAGCTTAGTCCCTGAGCACAATCATACCAGTTAGGTCAGATTGCTATTCTACTTCAGCTATTTATGTGTACCTCCAGACCTGAAGAGACAGCTAGCAGGATTGTTATAATTTTGCTTTTTTAATTTAAGACTCTCTGGGCAAAGTATTCTGTGTCTGTTTTGGGCTTGTTTATCTTGGTTCTTATGCTTCACTGAAGGTGCTAATTAATGATGTTCCACTGTCCGCCTGGATCACCTGGTTCTTGATATTGAAGATCAGCCAGGTCACCTGACTCTTGGCCCAGATGCTGCCCAGATTGCCTGGCTTTTGTGGAGGCCACTGGTCCGGGCTTCCCCAGCTTCTATCTCACTCACTCACCAAGTTCTCCTGACTTAGCACTTGGGCTAACCTGGGTTGCAAGACTCTTGGCTCTATTCTTGGTTCCCAGGGTCTGCCTCCTCAAGATGGAGACTGCCCTGAGTTTCAGGTTCTGACTTGGAACCATGTTGTCTCTTATGTGTTCAAGTGCTATCCTGGACTGAGCCAAGGGCTTGGCCTGAGCCCTTCTTGCCTCAGGTTTTCAATGTCAGAGCTGGCCTTTGTGTATTTCTGCTCTCTCCCATCCTTCTGTGCCAAGCTTGCTGTGCTGTCACCTCTATGGCAGTGCAGGAAAGAGCCTACAGCCACTGGCCTACTGAGACCAATGCGGTCCCCCCAGCCCTTGGTTAAGATAGCTTAACCTTTGAGTCTCTAATATTCTTTGCTAATTTTGGGTTTCAGTGAAGTTTGTCCTTCTCCCAGCTTACAGATAGGCAGCTTTCCTGCTGTATCCATCCCACCTTACTGAGTGATGTAAATGTTTGTGTCTTGTTGTCTGATCACTGTACTTCCATTGGAATATCAATTCTCATTCTGGCTTTGTGATCATGAACATAGCACTTCATTTCTCTGAGTTTTTGTTTCTTCACTTATGAAATACAAGGAATGATAGAATAGCCAGTTATTCTGTGCTTACTTCCATATATTCTATAATATGTGACAGGTGCTCAGTGAAAGGTTAGTATTATTGGAAATACCACTATGGTGAAAACTCAGGAGATATTTGCAGAGTACCACAAACTGTTACAGTTTGTCATGTTAAATGCCAAATATCATCCATACTTAAAACCCTGCAGTATTAGAATTACCCCCCTAGGAGACAAGAACTAGGAATTCCCTCTTTCTACATTTTCTTAGGAAAAAAAATTGTACACCTGCAGAGTTCCTAAGAAAATAAAATAATTTCATCAATTCAGCAAAACAATGCAAGGTAAAAAAATTGATTCAATCATTGGAGGTTTCTAAGATTCAAATATAAAATGTTTTTCACTTACAAGAAAGGAAAAATCCATTATGATTATCATTGCTATTATTACCTTAGAAAATATATTCTATATAAAGAATTGTGTTAAGAAAGCCTTAATTTTTAATCTCACAACAATGAGAAGTACACATTAGGATTGTCTCTGTTTTACATGTGACTTTGAGGCACAGCATGCAGAACGAATTATGCTGGGAGTGTTGAAGCAATAAATGAGCAGGTAAATGAATTCACTGCATGACTGTTACTATCAGAAACATCACTCTGTGCTAAATAATTTGAAGTTTGGAGGTATTTATATTTAGAGTTCCAAGTAGAAATGAAAGTAGGAATAACAATGGCCTGATTCCATGCTTTTGGTCAGTGTCATTGCTGAAACTAAGCTAACCCCAGGACCTGTGCCAGGCTTGTACCTATTATGCATATACTAGGAAGGGACAGCCATGGACTTGAAAAAAAAGTGCCATTGAAGACTTTGCATCCCAGTGCATTCCGTTCCAAAATAATTAGTGGTTGATGATTTCATATTAGCCTTCCCATGTCTCTGCTGTCACAGAACACTTTAGAAAATCTCCTAATCTTTGGTTCCACTCCAGAACCACCAAAGCAGAATCTTAGGAAACCAAGCCATGGTTGATCAGTCAGAATTGAGGACAGCTAGGATTCCTATGCATCCCTGAAAATAAAGGTAGTAGTTTTCTTCCTATCTGCTCCCATACCTAGAAAATAAATATTTTGGGTCTATTGAATAAATAAATGAATAAGCAAATTAATTAATAAAACATTCTGAAGAATCTTGACTTACTAAACTAATATGCATACTTTTCATGTCTAAGTTTAAAAGAACTCAGTGGCTTCCATTCGTTTTATCCCTCTCATCTATTTTCTGGTCTCCTCAACCTGATTCAGTGCCATGCTCCTCTACTTAGTGTCCACAGTTCCCCAACTCCTCCTCTCTGCCTCTAGCTCACAGGCAAAGAATAATAAAAGGTACCATTCAATGATCAATGCATTGATTCTAGGCTCTTGAAAACTTGGATATGATGTTTTTACAGTCTTATTTCCCATTTATATTCAGCCTATCTGCAGTCTCTTGATATTCACACAACCTCACATCTCATACCCCCGGCTTTTGCTTACGTTGGCTCCTGTCAGTTAAGGAGGCAAGGTGCAGCTTTATGATTACATTGCCATAGAACCTATATGAAAGCTACAGAGTTCAACTCATTTACTTTTTCAGTCTTGATCACAGTTATCTGTCATTCTGAGAACACTAATGAGCACATGCTTTAAGGATATGCTATCTGTGTGGGATAGCATTCACATATTCTGGTGAGCTCAGCAAATCACACTAGCACATAAATAATACTCAGTGGACATGTATTCATTCTACTGCTTGTGTTACCTATATTTGTAGCTAAGCAGTGTCATTTTAGGAACTTAATTTATAAAGACAATGTGGCTTAATTAAATATTTATACCCATCTCTGGCAGTATACAAATTTGAAAACCAGCTCTGGTCCTGCCTCCTCGTTCTTTGATTGTGAGAAACATTGTAAATGATCTATACTTACATGAAAACAATGAAACTGAAAATTTATACCAAATTAACAAAAGCAATGTCACACTGGAGATAAAAGGATAAATTAAATTTGCATTAGTTTGTGGAATAAAAGCACTCTTATTACATAACATTGATGATGATTTTATTATTAACCACCCAATTTTTGGTTATTGTACTAAGTTCTTTTAACTTAAATCTCCTTATAAATATACATTAAATAATTTTATTGTTGAAGAGAAAAACTCAATGATGACTCTGCAATTTGATTCAAAGATATGATACTGACTCAAATGACCTACATTTATAATTAAGCACTTTTTCTGTGAATAGAAATAGTATTAACATTTTAGTCTTGAAATTTCCATTGTTCCTAATTAGAAATAATTGGAAATGTAAGTTATAGATCCTAACATCTTATTAAACTACTGAGGAAATACATAAAAAGATTAATCTTTATTTAAGTTTGTAAGTTTATGAAACGTAATCAAGCTTCCAGAAAATAATAGAAGGCAAAGTATGAAGTTTCTGAGGGTCTCTGATAAAATGTGCAGCTTTAAAGGAAAGAATGCAAATTAATTATATTCTGAGTAGCTTAGAATCCTAGTGTAGCTCATGAATTAATCAAAATAGTGTAGGTGGAAATATTTGTTTTACTTTGGATAAAGTCATGTACTCTAAATTACAGAAATATGAATGAAAATTTTATGGTTCTATATTCACTGAAGAGGAAGATAAAAAATTAGAACAGTGGAGTCCAGCCTGTGGGTCTTATGAAATAAGTGAGTATGAACTAAGAAGTGATAACTCAAAGGTAAGCCTTGCAAGGGAGAGTATATATATTTTTTTCTAGTTTTTTCACTGCTAGATCTCCAAAGCCAAAAGGAACATCTGACACAATTTAGGCAATAGATATTTGATTACTCAAGGAGTAATATGAACAAGCTTAATTATTACACAACATAAATAAAAATTAAGAATACTATTAAAGATGAAGCAGAAAACATACTTTAATAAAAATAAAGTTAAATATGTAGCACTTTGTTTTCATTTTTGTTGTATATAGTTCATCAACTTTTTCTGAAAATCTATATTCTGACACATCTGAGGGAAAACAAAACAACAAAACCCTCAAATGTCATTGTATTTATTGGAAGCAATTAACTCAAGCCACATTGTAAACTATCAATATTAATACATTGTAAAAAATGAACTGATTATATTTATATGTTATTCATCTCATTCTTTTCTGACTCAAGTTTTTTCACATTCATGTAATCAATAGAAATAAATTTTGGTCTCTAGTGTTTGTTTGAATCTAAAATTCTTTAATAATTTTAAATTCTGTGACTGTAGTGTTGCTCAGTGGTAGAGCTTGCCTGGCATCTGTGAGAACCTGGGTTCAAACCCAAGCACCATATATAAAACTAAGTATTGGAGAAATAAAACCAGATGAAAAAATAGAAATAAAATTGATTGTCTTTCTTTAAAAAATAATAAATTTATTTCTTTAAAAATAATACAATAATAATTATAAATTTTTAATTTCACTCAGGAATGTGGATATAAATATGGATATACATCCATATTTCTCCACAATGTGATTTAGGAAAATAATTTAAAGACAATGAATCTCAATATTCTCATATACTACAAATGTAAATAATATCACCTTAAGTGCTTTTAGTGAGTATTGAATAAGGTTATACATAGATGAAGCATATTAAATACTCTATAACTGATGCTTTATTAAATGTGTCATCAACTTCAACTTAAGAGAATGGGCTCCATTTGTACATGTTACACATCTATCATATACTATTCTAGCTGTTACAAATAAAGCTATAAAAAAAACTAAATTAAATTTTCTCCAGTTATAAAGCTCTGTTCCTGGGCTAGAGTTCAGCACTTGTGGTGCTTGCCTGGCATGCACGAGGACATGGGTTCAAACCTAGCAAGTATGTGATGAAGTATCCAAGCAACAAAAGCCACATGAGCTACTGGATAAAATTGATTCTCTCTCTCTCTCTCTCTCTCTCACTGTCCCTATCTTTAAAATAAATACATAATAAAACTTCTGTTCCTTTTGGCAGATAAACAAATACAAATTAGAAGCAATATGTAGTGTGTTGGTTGGCATTGGAACTAGGAGGAAAATAAAACAAGAGCAGTATACCAGATTTGGGGACAGAAATAGAAGGCTGCATGTTTTAAAATATGCTGAACAGGCAAGACTTCACCAAGAAAGCAGTGTTCAAACATATGCATCTTCCCAAAATTGTGTGTGTGTCAAAACATAAAAATAACTGAGTGCATTCTTAAATTTAAAAGAAAGAAAGAAAGAAGAAAAAGTATAGAAAAGAAAGAAAAAGGGGCTGAGGGATTTATCTCAGTGGATAATGCCTGCCTAGAAAAAATGGAGCCCTGGGTTCAATCCTCAGTACTGAAATAACAAAACCAAAACACATAAAATGTCTGAATCAATACATTCACCACCCTGTTTTATATTTTCATAAGGAAAAATACATAGTCAATGTAAATTAATTGCTATATACTTCTGTATAACGTTGAACATCTTAATTTGTACTCACACATTTGCGAATATCAATAAAATATAAACACATATAAATCTTATCTAATGGCATATTTATAATTCTAAGTGTGTTTATATACACTTTCATATACTTACACATGTTTGTATAGCATTTTTAATATGTCCATATATTTCAAAACTTTTTCACAAACATTACAAATTTTGTTTTAGGAATGATCATGTTAATTCGCAGAGCAATGTTACTGAGATATTACTTGCTAGACTTAGTACCTGAGAGAGGTTGCAGTAAAGGAATCTAGAGGAATTCACAGACTCTAGGTTGGGCAACAAGAAAGATGTTAGTGACAGACAGAAATAGACACACAAAAGAAGAATAGATTTGAATGAAAGGCTAACATGCTAAAAGAGAATATTGATGTTGCAGTATCAAGATAAGTACCACTAAGCTGCTGGTTATATGCTTCTCAGGTTGTCTATTAGAGAAGCTGTTTTTCTGTGATCAGGTTTGATACCATAGAATTAGATGAAATTAGAATAAGGAAAGAATATAGTTTTGAGAATGTGACTAATTAAGGGAGATACTTTGAAAAAAGGAACACCCTGAGAGACAGAGATTAAGTACCAAACTACATAAAGAAAGTTAGTAGTGTAAAAGAAAGAAAGAAAGAAAGATCAGTAACTGCTAAACTTCTAAAATGTTAATCAAAGAATAATCTTTTTCAGCCAGACATGGAGGCAAATTTCTGTAATCCAGTGACTTAGGAGTCTTAGAAAGGAGGATGGCAAATTGCAGGTCAGCTTCAGCAATTTACTGAGATGTTGTCTCAAAATAAAAATAAAAAGGGCTGGGAGTGTAGTTCAGTGGTAGAGGACCATTCCTCAGTACCAGTAATAATGACAATAATAATAATAACAATCCTTTTTCTATCAACCTCAACATCTTCATAGCCATGTGTACTAATAGAGGTTTGCCACTTTCTATATATCAGGCGATCTAATGTACTTAATTCTTCTTTATCATCTATCTTTATCTTTATTTGTACCTTTATCATGTACAAATGAACAGGCTGCTTAAAAGTAAGTAGAATAAAACATCAAAGAGTAGGTATAAAAGGGAAGCAATTTTAGAATTAGATATGTTATAGAATTGTATTAGGAAATCCATCAAGTATTGATGGAACTTGGAAGTTTTTCTGAAGACAGTAATCAGTAAGTCAAAATAGACAGGATGAGGTGGGAGGTATACCAGCAAGAGAAAGCAAGGTAGACCATCCACTTTTGAAAGACACTTCAGTATAAATGGTAACTTCCAGAATTTTGAACAGAAACTTGGTGTGGTCAGGGATTCCCAATGTAGTCACTAAGATCAGTCACAATAGAATTTACATATTCATGACACATCACTCTCATGTCAGAAACCGATTAAAATGATAAATAGAAGTTAGCTACTCTTTTCTTCTTCTCTTTCTTATCTTAGAATTATTTGTCACATCCTCTCTTATATGTGCCCTAACATTGAACTTCAGTGTCAATTTCATATTTCCCTAGCAAAAGTTTCCATTATTCTGGGTGAATAATGTAGACTTTTTAAAAAGATAATGAATGCTATCATAAGTTACTTTGCATGAATATTGTCCCTTTTCGTACTCTGATAAGATCTTATTCTTTTCCTTCGTATCACTCATTATGAAGGCAGATATACAGTTATTTATTTGTCTAATGTCTGAGTCTTCAGCTAAGTTGTAAGGACTGGAGTAGATATAACTGTTGTATTCACTATTATATCTGTACTCACTATGATATATCTCATTTTTAATACTTGTATATACTTGTATAAGAAATATTAATTATATAAATGAAATGCATGGATGGATACCAAAGAGAGAGAGAGAGAGAGAGAGAGAGAGAAGAAAGTTCCTCAGTGAATCCCCCCAAAGCAGAACAATTCTGGCACACATATGTTTCTCTGTAAGTAATGTGTTTCAGTGAATCAACAATTGGGAAAAAATGGCAGATTATTGGGGTGCAATGATTCCCTTTTTTTTCTAAATTTCAGTAGATTTATCATGTGTAAGTACAAAGTTAGGTCAGGAAGAAATGAAAAGATTGAAAATAAAGAAACACAATAGATGAATATTCTAGGCTTGGCTGAAGTGATAT
>PVKS010053878.1:0-10259 GCA_004027875.1 Aplodontia rufa
TACCCTTTGCCCTTGGAAATTACATAGTATAATTAATGGACATTTTATTTAAAATGTTTTCATGTTGCATTGTTTGATTTAGTCTCAAAAAAACCATCTTAGAAATAAAAATAAGAATAAAAAAAGAGAAAAAAGGAAATCCACTTCTAAGCAAGGACAGCTAAAGTATAAGCTGTTAATATTAATTGACTTTACATTCACAGTAAAGACTTCAGTATTATGAGTAAACAGAATTTATTGGGGAAAAATACAGTAATAGGAAAATCTTATTAAGGGTGTTTCAATAATCCATTCAACCAGCTTCTGCCTGTCACGTTACTATGTTCAGGAAACAAATAACAGAAATTTCCTAAATTCTAGCTGTCTGTAATCTGCAGGAAATTCTCTAATTACCTTGCAAAGTGATAAATGGGAGAATAGAGACATACTGAATTTCACCATATAAACTTATCTGTACAAGAAATGTAGTTTTTATTTTCTATAATTAAGCTTAATTATTTTTTACACCAAACCTCATCTTCCAGATCAGTAGGAAAATTAGCCTTGGTGATTATGTTAGTCAGCTTTCTTTAACTGTGACAAATACCTGAGATAATCAACTTATAAAAACAAAGGGGTTATTTTGGCTCATAGTTTTGGAGGTTTCAGTCCATAACCAATTGGTTCCACTGCCTTGGGCCTGTGACAAGGCAGCACACCATAATGGCAGCACATGGTGGAGCAAAGCCAATCACCTCATGGCTTAGAATGAACAAGAGAGAGGCTGGGATCCCATTATCATTTTCAAGGCACTGCCCTCGATACTGGAGGACATTCCACTAATATCCACCTTCCAACGGTGCCATGGGCCCATCTCCATGGGCCTTTGGGAGACATTATTCAGATCCAAATTATAGCAGTGATTCTTTGGTCTTCCCCCACCTCCATCCTCTTACCTGTGTCACTAAAATGGGACAGGAGGAAGGTGGAGGGGTTTGCCTCTATTTATTGTTCATTATTTGGCCTCTGTACAGGGTTCCTTGACCATCTCTGTGACTTACAGGAGTAAAAAGAAACTTTTTCTGTGACTGCAGACTGCTTCCTCTGCCTAAGTTCCCCAGGTTCTTGGTCTTTAGTGAGAAGCTTAGCTGGAGAGAGACAGAGCCATTTAGTATTTATTTGAGCTTCAATTGTACTCAACATCCTGGTCAGGTCATATCCCTGTGACCTGGGGAAAAGATAAAAAAAAATGTTTAAGCTTCATATCTTCATCTTCAAATGAGATATGTATTTTACCTAACTCATACAGTTGTAGTGAGGACAAAATGAAATAATTTAATATAAAGTGGTGATACCAATTCCTGGTACCTAGTGAGTGTTCTGTGAGCGTTGGCTGCTATCAGTATCATTGCTACTGTTGTTGTTGCTGTTATTATTTTTGACATCATCATGTGTAAGACACTGCCAGATAAAATAGATAGGTCCTCTCTGCTCTTAGGACCTCCAGATTTCTTTCTTTCTTCTTTACTCAGGCCAAGGGAATCTTTGCCTTTTGAAAGAATAGTCCTTTGTTCTCCACTACTTTCCCCTGGATTCTCCATCTCCAGGTGCATACCATTTTATCTTGATTTTTTCCTAGGGCCATATGTCAAAATATCCTCAAGCTTTATGTTTTGCTGTATTTTGTTTGTTCATGGGGGAGGGGTGTGCTTCATTTCCAAAAACAGCCCTAGGACAAGAATAGAAAAAGGGGGGAAATGTAGAAGAAAAAAAATTATTCTATCTCAAAAGATTATTTAATTGCAAGGGTGTAAAGTGGTATGCAAATATTAAAAAGGAAAAGTTAACTCCCAGGGAAAGAGCAAGAAAGATAGAGGTAATCAAACTACACCTACAGGCTAACTGCAGGTTCACTGGAGACACAGGTATCAGGGACAAGTCCCTACTCTTCTGTGAGCTCTCCAGGGAAAGGACAAATGGTAATTTTTTTCTTCAACCTATCCTTGCTGACTGAGTACCTGGAACACTATAGGCATTTAATAATTTTTGTTGGATAAATAAAATAAGTTTTTGTAAGAAAAAACTAGCATGCATTTTCAATCATTACTCTTAAAAATGTTTAGTTGTTTGAAGAAGTAGCAGGTGGATGGAAGCATAGCTTTAGAAGGAATGGGCAGAGAGAGCAAACTAATAGAAAATTTAAAATGTAATAAAAATGAATCAGAATAAGCTGGACATAGTAGTGTGTGTCTATAGTTTCAGCTACTAGGGAGGCTGAGTTAGGAGGATCTTGCTTGAGTTCTGGAGTTGGAACATAAGGGGAATGTGTCTCAAAAACAAACAAACAACAACAATACCAAAAAACAGGATGAACTCACCAAACTCACTGGGCTTATTGTTTAAATGCTTCCTATAATGAAAGTACTGATTTAAGAAGGAAGTGACAAAAATCAGTTATAAATAGTGGTGATATGGGGCAATATTAGACAAAATAGAATTGTTCAGAGAACGAGTCAAAGTTCATAGTCATCCAGAAAAGTGAATGAATGGACAGAATCATCTGCTCCTCTGTAGCAGAATTATATACCCACACCCTTGCCACATCCTTGCAGAGGGGAAGACTAAGTGAATTTCCTTGATGAGCCTTGACCATCTGTCTTCCTTTGAGTAACGGATGTTACTGGACATGACGCAAGCATAAGTTTAATAAGTATGTGTGTAGGTGGGGTGGCCCTTTGAGCTCTGGGAATCTACCATGAGAAGATCATGTCCCATAGCCACCGATTACAGAGGAGGCCCCAGCATGAGACACTTGCTACAGGCCTGACCCAACATGCAGCTGCAGCTCAGAGCCGGGACTCGAGTCCAGCCCCATCCAATTGGGACTTGTCTAAAAAGAAAGTTTTCTTTTCCTAACGTAGCAAAGTAAATTTTTTGTTTTTATATGGTACTCTAGATTCCAAAGCTTAAGATTTTTAGCTTGATAATCTCTTCATCATACCACTGTCTCTTCCAATGACAATACTCAAAAGACCCCTAAAGTGCCATGTTTAAAGTTTTTAGGGGGCTAGAGGTGCAGCTCAGTGGTAGAACATGTGCTTAGCTTGTATAAGGACTTAAGTTCAGTCTTCAGCACCAAGAAAAAGAAAAAATGTTTTGAAAAGGTTCTACATTGCTGGGCATAGTGGCACACACCTGTAATCTCAGAAACTCAGGAGGCTGAGGCAAGAGGATGGCAAGTTCAAAGCTAGCCTCAGCAACTTAGCGAAGCCCTAAGCAACTTAGTGAGATCCTGTCTCAACATAAAATACAAAAAAAAAAAAAAAAAAAAAAAAAAAAAAAAAAAAAAAAAAAAAAAAAAAAAAAAAAAAAAAAAAAAAAAAAAAAAAGGTTGGGGATGTGGCTCAGAAGTTAACTGCCCTTGGGTTCAATCTCCAGTACAAAAATAAAAAGAGAGAGAGAAAGAAAGTTCTACATTCTTGGGTGGATTTCCTTTATTTAAAAAAAATGGATAATATCAACCCATTGGATCAGGAAAAGAAGATAAATAAAAAACCTGAACTGAAGAATGAAACAACTCCTGTATAAATGCTTTTGAATAAAAAATTCATATTTTTAAATATGGTTATATTTGTGGAAGAATGTTTCTTATCACAACTGGATTTAAGCCATACTAGAAGTACCAATTAATGTACATTTGCAGAATTATTCATCTCACTTGATGACCTCTTGACACATAAAGTAGGGATAGAGAGGATGCAAAGGTCTTCTAGGCTCAACCCTCCTTTCATACTACAGAAAAGGAGCTGGACAGGCTAAGCCAGCACTGTCCTCAGTGACTACACTCAAATGAGGCATTGCTGAAGGCATAAAAACTTTCTGGGCTGCGGTGTTTTGGTGTCTTTCCATGGCCCCTAAGGCAAGATCACAACTTGTAGCTAGGTGTGCAGTTTGAAGAAAGTGTATCTTCTCATAGTCAATAATCCTGGATGAGTTCCAACATGAGGCAGGAAATGAGGATATGGGGCCTTGGATTGGGCTAAACAGGAATCTTCACTTTGAACACAGGAGTTTAGACAGAGCTCTGAGTCATGGATGTGTTGGGGCATTTCTGGTAGGAGATTTGAGCCAGCCTGAAGCTGGACCAGTAAGAAATGTAAGGTTCTCGATATTCTAACAGTAGCCACTTTTACAGCAGAAAGTTACTTTCTTTGTTGCATTTTGCTCCATGATGTCTAAACCTTTAATAGTCTAGCTAACATTTTAGCCTGGTCTCAATTGTGCTGTGCCTTTTGGGAGGAGAAGAACAAGTGTCAGGCTTGCTTCAGATCAGAAAGGCTATAGTGGTGGATGACATTCTTAGAGGAAAAGAGAGCTGAGTCCATATGTTTAGTGGTCTCCTGAGGATGGGCAACCACAGAGGCAGCAGTGTAATGAGGAGGCCACCTGCTCCTGAGCATATGGGAAGCAGTGTCAGGGGAAACTCTCAAAAGCAAAAGTCTAATTTCCAGTGATTAGACTGGTAGAGACTCAAGCTATGACAATTTAGGAATTACAAAAAAGCAGAATCTCATTTTATAGTCACTAGCTGGTTAAATATGGAACAATCGGGTTATAGCAATTACTCAATTTATAGCTAGATAATCTTTTCTAATTAAAATTTTTTTTCTTTAAGAGGTAAAATTAATGAAATCTTATAAGAAAAATCACAATATAAAATATAAATTCTTAAAGATAAACAGGTTCTTTCCTGGGGGGGAGGGTTATATTTTTTGTAAAGAATAACTAATTTATTTGCCAAATTGCCACTTACAGCAGACATACGGAAAGAATGCAGATGACAAGGCGTTTCATGAGGACCATTAGTAAGACCTTACCTAGAATTAAGATGCTTTTCTTGATGCCAGGAACATATTAATGAGACAAAGGAAATCGAATTTTTTGGCTTTGTAAAGTCATATTTGGCTTCTCCTTAAAGACTACTCTCCTAAAATTAAAGCATTAAGGTCTAGACAAAAAATGTATACTTTCAAAAAATGTGAACATAATTTGTTCATTAATTATTTATAACAGCTTAAAACCATTTCCCTAGCCAAGTTAATTTAAAAACCAGATTGAAAAAAAAAAACCCAAGATTTATTTCTCTATTTTGAAAAAGAAGACACATCTGCTGGTCTTAAATGAAGTTTAGATATTAATCAATTATCTTTAATAATATTTAAAGTAGTTAAATTTTTAAGATGCTCTTCAACAAACGTCCTAACACTTTATTTATTCTCTTAAAATTATTATAAGATGGAGAACCCAACTGTACTGATTTTTGTATGTGTGTGGCCCTTTATCAATGCTTGAATTCTTACATGAATAAGGATGAGTTCCTGCACAAGGTGTGTCAAGGAAAGAGTATCCCCTTCCATGAAAGCTTCAAGAGAAAGGTGTTCACTGGGGCCACTGCTCTCCTTCTGTGCTCCCTGGAATGCATATTGTATATTCAGGACCATCTCAAATGTCTCAAATAAAAGAATAGGATAAGAAAATAAAATAAAAAGCAATTAATATAAGAAAACAATTACAGTCAAGTAATTAATCTACTCTTCTGATATACACATACTTGTTCTTTTCAGAATATCACAAAAAGCCATTGAATCTTTTAAATGTGCTTTAATGTCATTCTTTAAGTAACCCAATCTCTCGACATGTTAAAAACATGACTGTCATACGTGGAGGAACAAATGGAGATACTTCTCTGGAAATGGAGTAACGATTACTAATTTAAAATTTTAAATCCTTAACTTCTTGATACATTTTCTTTTAAGAATAAATATTACATTTTTGCTTTTGTTCACAAGCATATTATAGGGCTTCTTGTTAATATTTTTAATAGTTATTTATAAAACTTATGAACCCATGTGTGATTAGCATTAGATATTTGCAGGACCTGGTCAGAACAGTAAATGATAGGAAGTGAAGAACTTAACTCACCAACAGGGCTAATAGCTAATCTAGAGGAATTAGTCAACAATCTGAGAACTCTACTAAAAAAAATAATTTCTAAAACATAAAATAAAATAAAATAATTTTTTATTTAAAATATATTATTTGGTCTACCTAAGCTGCATAAAAATAAATATTCTTCCAAAAATAGGACTTATTAAAGTGTTCCTTGCTTTTTAAAAGGATACCTTTTCAAAGCATAATGGTATCATTGTAAATAGAAACAGCTTGGGAGGAATATCAGCAAATGCCTGTCAAAAGAACTCCAGTGCATAAAAATGAAGTGTGTTAAGACTGAAGACTTATCTATTATTAATGAAGTGGATGGTCATGAGGAAAAGCAAGGAGAACAGAGTGAAAGCAAAGTCATGAATTAAATAGTAACTTAAAAGGACAAGAATTCCTTAGTTCCCAGCACATGACACCTACCTACTAAAGTTATTCAGTGGGGAATGATGAAGCAGTATGGCTTCAAAGGAATATAATCATTCAAGATGTAGAAAAATTATTTCAATATCAGGGATGATAGGGTAAGTGACTGGAAGTACTTATTGCAGTTATTTTAATAGCTTACACACACACACACACACACACACACACACACACACACACGCAGAGGTCTATGTCTTCCATGATTCCAAACACATAAGGCTTTTTATGAACTTTATATGGTGTATATCTTCCTCACACCAAAACAAAAATCAAACCTAAATTTTATCCTGTATGAATATTCTACATCAGGATTGTTTTTCAACTTTGATAACATTATAAAAATATTAATACTAAAAAGGAAGTCTCAGAATATGGAGGAGGTTAATTCATGCGCATCTAACCCTGCTGAAAACTCCAAAACTACATACATACAGCTTTGGGTCCAATCTCTGTGATGCCCTTGGTACTACTCCCAAAATAGCCATTTCTAAAAGCTCACAATGAAAATGAAATATTTCTTCCTATATCTTTGTAAAAGAAAGAGAAAGGACTTTTACCTTTAATAAGTTCATTTTTACAGTATCATGAATAAAACATATCATATTCATTTCTGATTCCTCAGCACCTAACTAGCATGAAGTCCATCATGTACTTGGTTCTCATAAAAGCTTATCAAGTGGAAAAATAAATGAAATAAGTTCAAATATCTAGGATATGCCTATCTACATATTTCATTATATGTAAGGTAAAGATAAACATACTACCACAAGCACTTGAATGATCCTCCCCAATGAGTCAAGTGACTGATAGCAAAAGGTGTGATTTATTTAATTCTCTTGGAGTCTACAAAGAGTTTGTAGCTCAACTAATGTGTATGACCAGACTTTTTTTACTAGGGATAGACATTACCACCTTCAGATAGTAATGGCAAATAGATTTTCTTAGCAAATTGTCCAGAAATGAAAACTGTAGACAGATATGGTTAATATTAGGATAAAATAAGAAAAATACACACATACACACCATGATCCACTGAAACATAAAATGCTTTCCTGCAGATGTATAACCACATTTCCACTGCCACCTATCTCTACTGGCTACCCCAACACACACTCTCCATAAAAAGCAGTCATAGTAATAATAATAATATTTATAGCAAACAAATCAATGGCCAAAGGCACACTTAAAATTTATACATACGTACATACATACATACATATATATTTGGTACCAGGGATTGAAAACACCCAGGGCTACTTAACCACTGAGATACATCCCCAGACTTTTTTTTATTTTTAATTTTGAGACAGGATCTCATTTAGTTTCATAGGGCCTCACTAAATTACTGAGGCTGGCTTTAAACTTGCAATCCTCCTGTCTCAGCCTCCTGAGCCATCTGGATTACAGGCATACGTCACTGTGCCCAGCAAAACTGTATAATTTGAAGACAATTTTTTTTGCAAGTATATTGTTCAAAAAGGAATGAACGAACCATGTATTGGAACCATGATGAATCATCAAGAACCCAGGGTGACTAGCTGCCAGTCAGCCACCACCATAGGCTTGGAGAGATGAAGGAAAAGAAATTATTAGAAGCCAAAGGAAAGCAGACTATGTCATAGCAGGCTGCTGAAAGAGGAATAACTAGAGACTTTCTGTAGAGGAACCTAAACCGCCTAAGAAAACCTCACAGGAAGAAAACTAGGAAAACAAATACCCTGACCTTTATTTCCTTCCTCTCATTTTCTATGGCATTTTCATTGGCAAAACTCAACCAGAACACTGAGGGGCTGGCGACCACTGATATGATTGAAACAAGTCTGTCCTGGGAGGGAAAAGGCAGGGTAGAGAAAGGTTGCAAGTGGATTTGTAGGAGAAAGGAAAGTTATCTGTCATGGCAACATTGAAAAGAGCCTGAGTAGGGGCAGAAAGCATCACTGATTTGTGACAATGAATGCTCCATAGAAGGCTCTTATCTCCTCTTGGCAGATGGCTTTGGGTATCAATGACCCTGGAAATAATGGGATTCTGCTACCAGGGAACTCAACAAATACTCATTGATCAGCAGCTACAATGTGTCAAGAACTATTCTAAACGCTGTGGATTAGAACACGAACAAATGATGGGCACTGTCCTAAGAAGGTCATAGTGCACGAAGAGTATTTGGCCCATAAACAGGCAATTGCAATGTAATGTAAAAGTACAGACGATGAAAATAGGAACTCCGTAAGGGAACAGGCTGTGTCATATTCTTTTCTGTATCACCAGCACCTAGCAAAATGCCTAACACATTAGGAGTCAAATAAATATTAAATAAATTAAAGGTATAGAAATTGTACATTTAGAGAAACTCATTAGAGCTAACTCTGCTCTCTAGAAAATAAGACTCCAGTAGATTTGTGATATGAGAAAAATTGTGTACTTTTACCTCTCCACTTAAAGTATCTTTCATTGTTTATTCCCTTAAAAAAGTGAATTTCCTTTTATTTTCTATATTCTCTGTCAATCTTATGTAAAACATCTATTTCTCAGTTAAAACTTATTTCACGTTCTTAGGACCCTGCTTTTGCAGTATGCCTATGAATACACACACACACACACACACACACACACACACACACACACACACTTTTAAACATACATGCTTTTAAACTATGCAATATATAAAATATTGTAGTGAGATAAGACAGGCATATTGAATCACTGGGAAAAGAATGATCTATCCAAATGTAGTGAAACAAACTAGCTATCAACTTTGATATAAACATAAAGTTAAAATCTAACTGATGCCTTATATTACAATAATTTTGATTTAAGACTTTACAATTTTTAAAAAAAGGTATAAGAAAAAATAGTACACTACTTACATTCATTCTGAGATAAGAAAGTTTTGGTACAAGTCCACAGATACAAAACGTTTCTTTCCAATGTTCTAATCTAGTAACTGAATGAAAAACTCAGGTTTTAACATTATAACAATGCTGATCAAAATGTGAACAATTTGAGGACATGTGCAGCTTTGTGAAGAACGCTTACAAATCAGTAAGATAAAGCAATGACCTAAATAAAAACTAAGTAAAAGCCATGAGTAAACAATTAACTAAAGTTTAAGTGAGCAATAAACATTTTAAAAATTTACTTTTGTGTGTGCTCAGGAGATGAAAGATAGGGCCTCAGACATGCTAGGAAAGTGCTCTACCACTGTCAGTCCCCAAATTTATTTTATTTTGTTATTTTTTTATATTTTGGTACCAGTTATTTAACCCAGGGTCATTTTATCACTGAGCCACAGTCCCCGGCCCTTTTTAAAAAATATATGTTATTTTAAGACAGGGTCAGCTAAGTTCCTGAGACTAACTTTGAACTTGCAATCCTCTTGCTTCAGCCTCCTGAGTGTCTGGGATTACAGGCATGCACCACAGTGCCCGTAACAATTTTACATTTTTAATATAATATATTGACATTAACTGAAAGAATGATAAAATCTAATTTGGGATGAAATGTAGGAAAACTGGCACTCATATTTATTGGCAATATAAATTTTCTCAGCTTTTATATTTGACAGATTCTTATGCTATAGATAAAAAATGACCATAATGTTGTCTCTCAGAAGCCAGATTAAACAAACAAAAATAAAACATAACCCAGGCGTGGTGGCACACGCCTGTAATCCCAACAGCTCTGGTGGCTAATTAAGAGAATCTCAAATTCAAAATCAGCCTCAGAAATTTAGCAAGCCTCTAAGCAATTTAGTGAGACACTGTCTCAAAATAATAATAATGATAATAATAATAATAGCTGGGGATGTGGCTTAGTGGATAAGTGCTCCTGGGTTAAATCCCTGGTGTGCCTCC
>PVKS010053879.1:0-10211 GCA_004027875.1 Aplodontia rufa
AAAAAAAAAAAAAAAACTTGACACATACTCCTTCTGTACCTTTACTATGTAAACTTCCCACCAGTAAACAAATAATTTACTAGAACCTTTGTTTAAAAGGAATTTCTACAATTGAAAGAAGCAAGAATCTACCTTACATACTGGGTGCGGAGGCACACATCTTTAATCCCAAGCAGCTCAGGAGGTCAAGGCAGCCTCAGCCACTTAGCAAAGTCCTAAGCAACTTAACGAGACTGGGTCTCAAAATATAAGGGTCTCGTTAAGTTGCTTAGGGCCTTGCTAAGTGGCTGAGGCTAGCTTTGACGTTCTGATCCTACTGTCTCAGCTTCCCAAGCCACTGGGATTGTAGGTGTGTGCCACAGTGCCTGGCTGGACCTTGCCTTTCATTCAATTTACTCAACATTGATAACCTTTCCTGCTTTAAATTGGTCTTTCACGTATCAGCTTTAACCCAGGAACCGTTGCCCCTCTCTACCCCTACTTCCCCACCCTCTACCCTCCCCAGACAGAGTCTTGCTGAGGCTGGCCTCAAACTTGTGATCCTTCTGCCTCGCTCTCCCAAGTCACTGGGATTATAGGCATGCCTATTTTCCTAATGATATTTTAAATATAGGGCTGGGTTTGTAGCTCATTTATAGAGTGCTTGTTTAGTTATGTGCAAGAGCCTGGATTTAGTCACTATCTCTACCAAAATCCTAGTCCTTGTTTCTTTTTTTTCTTTTTTTAAAGAAGGACAGTGAGAGAGACAGAATAAATTTTTTTTTTTTTTTTAAGAGAGGAACAACTTTATTTAGGTTTTCACATGGCCTTCCTTGCTCCAACACTTAGTTGTGTACGTGGTGCTGGGGTTTGAACCCGGGTCCTTGTGCTTGCCAGGCAAGCGCTGAAACCACTGAGCCACCGCTCCAGCCCCAGAATAAATTTTTATTGAGTTTTTTACATGGCTTTTGTTGCTCTCACACTTAGTTGTGTACGTGGGTGCTGGGGTTTGAATTCGTGTACTTGCGCATGCCAGGCAAACACTGTAACCGCTGAGCCACCACTCCAGCCCCCATCCTCCAAGAGAGAGAAAATAAATTTTATTTTATTTACTTTTTAATGTGGCTTTCCTTGTTCTGACACTTTGTTGCATAAGTGGTGCTGGGGTTTGAATCCTGTGTCCTTGTGCTTGCTAGCCAAGTGCCATAACCGGTGAGCCACTGCTCCAGTCCCCCAGAGGCACTTTTCCACTGAGCTACATCCCTAACCCTTATTTTTATTTTGAGACAGGGTCTGAATAAGTTGCTGGGGGGGGGGGGGGCTCAAATTTGTGATGCTCTTGCCTAAGGTTCCTGAGCTGCTGAGATGTAAGTTTTTGCCATCCCCAGGCAAATCCTAGTCCTTTAAAACTAAATTTTGAATTCTCTAAGATGAATTCTTGCTATTGTCATTTTATAGTTAGGGAAGTCCACATTTAATATATACCCAATCCTGAACTGACTTGTTACGTACTGATGATTACCCCTTGTTCTGTGGGCTCTCTGCTGCTAGCCCTTTTTTTGATTTGATTTGACTTGTTTTGTTTATGGTTCTCTACAGTTGTGTATTTGCTACTGTATGCTTAGACTGTGATAGTTCCTTAAAATGATGTACATTGGGGCTGGAGTGGTGGCTCAGCGGTTTTGGCGATTGCCTGGCAAGCATGAGGACCCGGGTTCAAACCCCAGCACCACGTATACAACTGAGTGTTGGAACAACTAAGGCCATGTGAAAAACTAAATAAAGTTGTTTCTCTCTTAAAAAAAAAAAAATGATGTACATTATTATACCTTTCTTTTTGTTACAGTTTTGGAAAGAACATACTTTAATGTATTTTTTCCTGTCCTTTAGTCTATCTTAAACTTCTATTGTCGGGCTTTTAGCCTTGTTTGAAATGGTTGCTGTTAACAAGAGTTATTTTGAAATCAATATTTCCCATTTATATCTTAGCTTTCTGAGATTTTTTTTAAGAGAGAGGGACGGGGTGGGGGTAGAGTGGTGGCCCGGCAGTTACAGTGCTTGCCTGGCATGTGCAAGTGACCTCAGCACCACGTACACAACAAAGTGTTGGAGGAACAAGTGAGAAACTAAATAAAAATTGTTTCTCTTTCTCTCTCTCACTCTCACTGTCCTTTCTTTAAAAAGAGAGAGAGGGAGGGACAGTGAGAAGAAGAGAGAATCAGTTTTATTTAGTTTTTCATGTGGCTTTCGTTGCTCTGATACTTTGTCATGTACATGGTGCTGGGGTACAAACCCGCATCCTTGTGCATGCCAGGCAAGCACTATAACCACTGAATAACCGCTCCAGCCCCTCTGAGAAGTTTTTGTTCTTCAAAGAGCAATACCTGTATAGCAATATTATTGACAGAGCAGTTTCATCTACCAATTACTTTTACAACTTCTTTTGTTTTATGAATATTTGAGGCTCAGAAAAATTGAAAGCTTGCCCCAAATCACCAAACTAAGAAGTAACAGAGTCACTTTGTTCTGGCTCTGGCTGTTACTTAGCTTATTCTACCTGATACTACCTTGTGTAACTCTTTGATCATATATATATATAGAGAGAGAGAAAGCTCATGGGCGCACATGCAAACAGTCACGTGCTAGCTTTGCCAAGATTTACGTAATCACAAATTATGTTATTTTACAACTTATGATGGTACTTGAGAACTGTGTCAAATTAAAAATATCATGAAATTCTTGCCTATCTGGTTTATTTTATCCAAAGAGTTGGGTTGAATGTGAAACAGGGGTTAAGAAATGGTCTTTTAAGGGGGTAGAGCAGTTACAACACTCAATTGACATGTGTGAGGATATGAGTTTGCCCAGCACCGAGTATGCAACAAAATGTCAGAGCAAGAAAAGCCATATAGAAAACTAAATAAAATTGATTCTGTCTCTCCCTGCCCCCCACTGCCTTTTTTTTTTTTTTTTAAAGAGAGAGGGATAGTGAGAAAGAGCGAAACAACTTTATTTAGTTTTTCACATGGCTTTCATTGCTCCAACACTCAGTTGTGTACGTGGTGCTGGGGTTTGAACCCAGGTCCTCGTGCTTGCCAGGCAAGCGCCGAAACCGCTGAGCCACCGCTCCAGCCCATCCCCCACCGCCTTTAAAAAAAAAAAGTTTTATTTTAGTTATTTTGGGGGTGGTGGGTACCTAGGATTGAACCCACTGTTTTGGTTTTGGGTTTTGTTTTGTTTTATTTTAATTTTTAATCATGTTCTCTTTAATTTGCTGAAGCTGACCTTGACTTCATACTTGGGATGCCGCCTCCCCAATCACTGGAATAACGGGCATACACCACCATGCCTGGCTTATTTGTATTTTAAAATGAGATTTGAAATGAATTGGTAGTGTTCCATAACTTCGAATACTAATATAATACTTTCATTTTGATGAAGGATTTGTTTTTGTTGTGGTATTGCCAGAAAACCCTGTAGCAAGGTGTGTTGCCACTAAGCTACATGTTTAGTGATTTTGAGTCAAAGTCACTAAATTGCTGAGTCTGGTCTCAAACTTGATATCCTCGTGCCTCAGCCTCCCATGTTGCTCAGAGTACAGGAGTTTGCCACCACACCTAGTAGCATAATACTACTCTTTTTTTTTTTTTTTTTTTTTTTAAGATCAATGAACAGTGAATGGGAAAGAAAATCTATTTAGTTTTTCATGTGACTTTCATTGTTCTGACACTTTGTTGTGTATGTGATGCTGGGGTTTGAGCCTGCATACTCAAACTAGTGCATGCTAGGCAAGCGCCATAACCCCCAGGCCACCACAGGCCACCACTCCAGCCCCTGTAATACTACTTTGTTTGTTTTTTTGTTTAATTTGTATTTTGTGTTTTTTTAATTTGTATTTTGTCTGTTTAAAGAGAGAGTGACAATGAGAGAGAAAGAATCAATTTTATTTAGTTTTTTGTGTGGCTTTCTTTGCTCTGAGACGTTGTGTACGTGGTGCTGGGGTTTGAACTCGTGCATTCATTCGCACATGCCAGGCAAGCACCTTAACCACCGAGTCACCACTCCAGCACCCTTATAATACTTCTTATTAGGCATTAAACTACATATCTGGAGACCGCAGAGTTTGAAAGCACCATATTAATGCTGACATACCTAGATTATTATTACCCTTGCTATTAAGAGGCTGTGTGTGTGTGTTTACATACTATATAACCCAAGCAAAGTGGTTTGTGTCTCACCCTCACTTGCAATTTATTTTATTTACAGAATTTGGAGGTTTTGGCTCAGTTAGTGGGAAAATTGAAATAGAAATCAAGATCAACCATGAAGGAGAAGTAAACAGGGCTCGTTATATGCCCCAGAACCCTTGCATCATTGCAACAAAGACTCCATCCAGTGATGTTCTTGTTTTTGACTATACGAAACATCCTTCTAAACCAGGTCAGGTGCCTCCCCTTCTCTAGTCAAATGCAAATTCTGCTTGTTCTGAGTTTTAATTTCTTGTTATTTGTGTAATTTAACATCTTGTGATTTATACTGATATGTGTAGATATTTTCCTTCATGCATCTTCCCTTAAGTGGGGAAAAAATGCTTTTGTAAATAGAATAGAATAAACAGAATAACAGTGGTACAGTTTAAGCATTTTATCTTGGTCACAGTGAGTTCTATATTGTTTATAAATGTGAGGAGCTTTAGACGCCAATAATCAATATTTGATTTTGCTTAGTCAACCCGTAGTGACAGTGGACTGGGTAGACTTGATGTGTCTGTTACTTTGCAGACCCTTCTGGAGAGTGCAACCCAGACTTGCGTCTCCGTGGACATCAGAAGGAAGGGTATGGGCTTTCTTGGAACCCAAATCTCAGTGGGCACTTACTTAGTGCTTCAGATGACCATGTGCGTATCTTTCCAATTTTGAAGCAAATCTGGGCTAGTTACCAGTTGGTTTCTTTTTTGGGATTTGTGGGGAGGTGAGACGCTTACATAATGGTTAATTTTATATTTAAGACCATCTGCCTGTGGGATATCAGTGCCGTCCCAAAGGAAGGAAAAGTGGTGGATGCAAAGACCATCTTTACAGGGCATACAGCAGTAGTAGAAGATGTTTCCTGGCATCTGCTCCATGAGTCCCTGTTTGGGTCAGTTGCTGATGATCAGAAACTTATGATGTGAGTCAAACCTCATTGTTCTGTTGTTGTTGCTTTGTTCATATATTTTATCCTATTTTTATATTTAGTCAGCATTTTAAAGTTTTTTTCACATTTTCTTTTTTTGTTTTTCCCGTAAAGTTGGGATACTCGTTCAAACAATACATCCAAACCAAGCCACTCAGTAGATGCTCACACTGCTGAAGTGAACTGCCTTTCTTTCAATCCTTATAGTGAGTTCATACTTGCCACAGGATCAGCTGACAAGGTAAGTTAGGCTTGTTTAGGAAAATATGTGGGGTGGATTTCTACACATACGAAATTTGCAGAGTTACTTTTAGTTAATGGGTTTTCTTTTTCTTTTTCTTTTTTTTTTTTTTTTTTTTTTTTTTAAGAGAGAGGGACAGTGAGAGAAAGAGAGAAAGAACTTTATTTAGTTTTTCACATGGACTTAGTTGCTCTAACACTTTGTTGTGTACATGGTGCTGGGGTTTGAACCCAGGTTCTCGTGCCTGCCAGGCAAGCGCTGAAACCGCTGAGCCACCGCTCCAGCCCCTTTCTTTTTCTTTAAAATAAAAATATCTATGTTAGCTGGGTGCCGTGAAAAATACATCTTAGTTCTACCTGCTTGGGGTGCTGAGGATTGTGAGTTCAAGGCTAGACTGGGCAACTTAGCGAGACCCTGTCTCAAAATAAAATGAAAAGGGCTGAGGGTATACCTCAGTGGTAGAGTATCTCTGTGTTCAATCCCCACTACTGCCAAAAGTGAAAGACAAAACGCTGATTGATCTTACTTTATTTCTCTATTTATACATAGACTGTTGCCTTGTGGGATCTGAGAAATCTGAAACTAAAGTTGCATTCCTTTGAATCACATAAGGATGAAATATTCCAGGTAAGAGACTCCATTGCTACTTAGTTTTTATTGTGTTTTTTTTTTTTTAGAGAGAGGGACAGTGAGAGAGACAGAAAGAGAGAAACAACTTTATTTAGTTTTTCACATGGCTTCAGTTGTGTACGTGGTGCTGGGGTTTGAACCCGGGTCCTCATGCTTGCCAGGCAAGCACCGAAACCACTGAGCCACCGCTCCAGCCCCTAGTTTTTATTGTTAAAGGAAAACTAGGTTGTGGGAGTAGGGCACTTTTGTGCTTTCTCCGTCACTAAATATAATGGGAATATTTTACATGCATATGCTATTCTCTGTGGGAATTGGGATTATTTTTCCTTTGTTGTTTACTTTCTCAAAATGCTCATTGGCCACATTTCTTTTTCTTTTTTGGTACCAGGGATTGAATCCAGGGGCGCTTAACCACTGAGCCACATCCACAGCCCTTTTTATGTTCTGTTCTGTCTCAAAATAGAACATAAAAAGGGCTGTAGATGTGACTCAGTGGTAAGCATTACTGGGTTCAGTCCCTGGTACCAAAAAAAAGTGTGTGTTATTTATACAAAAGAAATTATCTGTAAGTTTTAACTATAGCGTCTATAATATTTTATTTACTTTTATTTATAAAATTTTTAAATTGTGACATAGCTTTATTTTTTCTTTTGATTCTCTAATTTATGACTTTTCTGTTTACTTCATTCTTGATGTATAGGTTCAGTGGTCACCTCACAATGAGACTATTTTGGCTTCTAGTGGTACTGATCGCAGACTGAATGTCTGGGATTTAAGGTAAGTCTTAGTTCTCTCCATGAAGTTATTTATTTACACTTTCCAAAGATAGTTACTCAGAGTAAAATCTGTTTTAACTTTTAAAATTATCTTTGTGTTAGTAAAATTGGAGAGGAACAATCCCCAGAGGATGCAGAAGATGGCCCACCAGAATTATTGGTATGTTAAAACCATTAACTGTGGATGGAATAGGCTGTAGCTTATTTTAATAGTCTGTGATTTAATGTCCTGTATTCATGTCGTTTTTTTCCCTTTCAGTTTATTCATGGTGGTCACACTGCCAAGATATCCGATTTCTCCTGGAATCCAAATGAACCTTGGGTGATTTGTTCTGTATCAGAAGACAACATCATGCAAGTATGGCAGATGGTAAGTGTTTGGTCTTTTATTTGGGGAGAAGTTAGGTGAATGAAACATCATCTCCTATTTTTATACCTCATAAATACCATCTCTCTTCAGTTTATTCCCAATGTAATGTTAATGTTTATATCCATGTATTCCTTTTTTAACTATTCTTTGCCTTCATTTGATTGTCCTACCAGCTATTTTAAACTAAATAAAACTAATTCTTCTTTACTTCCCCTTAGTCCGCTTTCCTCCTCCTGAGTCTTTTTTCTTGGCTAGTGACAGTGCCTTCTTCAGCTATCCAGACTTAAACTCATACGTTTTCATCTGTACACTTCTCAGTCTAGTTTACTTAACAGATTTCATATGTCTTGGTGATTTTTTTTTTTTTTAAGAGAGTAGAACAGTCAGACATACAGTCAATTTTTATTGAGTTTTCCACATGGCTTTCGTTGCTCTGACACTTAGTTTGCATACCTGGTTGCTGGGGTTTGAACCTGCGTACTTGCGCACGACAGGCAAGCGCGGTAACCACCGAGCCACCACTCCAGCCCCCCCTCGCCTGTCTTCCTTAAAATTCATATATTCTTTGGCTGGAGCAGTGGCTCAGTGATTGGAACACTTGCCTGTCATGTGCGAGGACCTGGGTTCAAACCCAGCATCACGTACGCAACTAAGTTTCTGAGAAACAAAGGCCAGATGAAAAAATAGATTCTTTCTCTCACACTAAATCAGTTTTATTTAGTATTTCATGTGGCCTTGGTTGCTTCAACACTATGTTGTATATATGGTGTTGGGGTTTGAACCCACATACACATGCATGCCAGGCAAGCGTCGTAACCACAAAGCCACAGCTCTAGCCCTTGCTTTCTCTTTAAAAAAAAATATATATGTGTGTGTGTGTGTGTGTGTGTGTGTGTGTGTGTGTGTGTGTATGTACATACATATATACATATATATGTACATACACACACACATATATGTGTATATTTACACACACACACACTCTCACACTCACTCAAAGGATTTCTGTCACAGCATGAAATAGTACTACCATTTCTCTGAAACCTGCCTAGACTTCAAAAATTGCAACTCAACTTTGAATTGTCAGAGCACTTAATTTAATAAAAATAACCAGTAAGAATAAGGCCCTGAATTTAACCCATAGCACCCAAGGATAAAGAACTAATATTTGCAGTTGTAGCTCAGTGGTAGAACCCATGCTTAACATGAGTAAGGCAGGGCTGGACCAGTGGATCAGCGGTTTCGGCGCTTGCCTGGCAAGCACGAGGACCCGGGTTCAAACCCCAGCACCACGTGCACAACTAAGTGTTGGAGCAACTAAAGCCATGTGAAAAACTAAAGTTGTTTCTCTCTTTAACAATAAAAAAAAAAAATGAGTTAAGGCACTGGGTGCAGTGGATTACAAACTAATATCTGATACATAGTAATATAAGAAATTGTGGGCATATCTCACATCTACAGTCCCAGCAACTGGAGAGACTAAGGCAGGGAGATCAGCCTAGGCAATTTAGTGAGACCATGCCTCAAAATAAAAAATAAAAAGGCTGTGGTAGAGCACCCTGTGTTCAATCGCCTCTGAACTTACAAGAACAAAGAACAAATGAAATAGAGAATCATCTTGTATCTCAAGAAGAAACTCCAGGGGAAAATTTTTGGAGGTTTTTTGTTTGTTTGTTATGTTTGTTTTTGTTTTTGTTTTTTAAGAGAGAGAAGGACAGTGAAAGACAGAGAAAAACAGTTTTTATTTAGTTTTTCACATGGCTTTCATTGCTCCAAGACTTTGTTGTGCATGTGGTGCTGGGGTTTGTACTCACACTTTGCAAGCGCCATAACCTCTGAGCCACCATTCTAGCCCCAAGGGGAAAGTTTTTAATTCAACAAGGAAGAACATTTTGATCGGTACTTACTTAAAACATGATGGTACCATTAAAAATGTGACATACAGAATATGGCCTTTGAGATGAACAAATATTATTACCTGTACTTGTGACTATCATGTATCAAAAAGAAGTAAAATTAAGTAGGAAAAAGGCAGATTGAAGAACCACATGATGGTATCCTTCATATTAAAATTTTGTGTATCTAGTTTCATGAGCTGTTCCCCATCTGTGAATTGAACCAGCCTTGGATTTAAAATATTTTTTAACAATTGTATCTGTGGGGCTGGAGCAGTGGCTCAGTGGTTTCAGCACTTGCCTGGCAAGTGCGAGGACACGGGTTCAAACCCCAGCACCACGTACACAACTGAGTGTTGGAGCAAACTAAGGCCATGTGAAAAACTAAATAAAGTTGTTTCTCTCTTTCTGTCTCTCTCACTGTCCTCTCTCTTTAAAAAAAAAAAATTGTATCTGTGCTCAACATATGACTGTTTATATAGCCTTTATGTTGTATTGGGTACTGTAAATAATCTAGAAATGGCTTATGATCTCCAGCATATGTGCATAGGTTATATGCAAATACTATGCCCATTTATATAAATAACTCAAGTACACACAGATTTTGGCAGCCTGGAGGGATTTGGCTGCTGTTTTAAAACCAGTCCCCCATCAGATGTCAAGGGACAACTGTGTTTAGAAGGCTTTTTCTAGCCAGGCAGAGCAGCACATGCCTGAATACCAGCAACTCAGGAGGCTGAGGCAGAAGGATCACAAGTCCAAAGCTAGCCTGAGCAACTTAGGGAGGTCCTAAGCCACTTAGTGGGACCCTATATCATAATAAAAATGGCTGGAGTATTGCTCAGTGTAAAGCACTGTGAGTTAAATCCCCATACCAGAAAATAAAGGCGGTTTCCATCACAGAATACCCTGTATTAAATCCTTAGCACCAAAGAAAGATAACAGATTGGATGCAGTGGTGTATACACGTAATTCCAGCGATTTAGGTGGCCAAGGCAGGAAGATTTTAAGTTTTAGACCATTCTTAGCAACTTCAGCCAAATCCCGTCTCAAGATTAAAAAATTCCTCAGCCCTGAAAAAAAGTGTAAAGATTAAAAAATTACATGTGGGGCTGGAGTGGTGGCTCAGGGTAGCACGAGGACCC
>PVKS010053880.1:0-10256 GCA_004027875.1 Aplodontia rufa
TATATTTCTATTAGATATGGTGATTTCCAAAAAGGTGGCATGCAATAATTTAAAGATCAGGACTCAGTCTAAATATGTGGGAACCAAGCTCATAACCCAGACAGGGAAGAGAAGGAGAACAGAGGGGAGCAAAGGAAACCAAAATGAAAAGTTAGTGCTGGTTCCAGAAACGTCAGCGTGACAGTGGCGGGAGCCTGCAGTGAGCTCTCTGGGAGTGCTCTTGGAGGGCTTCACAGAGGTTTGAATACATCAGTCAGGGATAGGAAGTGCATACCTGGGCCCAGTGCAACATATTCTGAACAGATGTTCCTGCGGGACTCTGTGCCAAATAGACATCCAAGCGACTCTGTGAAGAGATGATTTCTCATCGAGAGGCTAATCATATATCATACCACAAGGGAACCTTAGAGAGAAATTTAAATCATTTCTTTTTTTGATGTTTGTTGTTGTTATAATTGCCATTTAGGAGAACAAACATGTTCCATATCCTCTCAGGACACTAACCCAAGAAGCCTGTTTAAGCCCTTTCTCCTCTCTTTACTGCTTTTTTTGTTCTGGGTAGTGATTTTATATGGCCCACAGAGGGCATTCCACTAGTTGAAGACAGGTGGGCGGCACTTCTTTCCAGACTCCTCAAAGAGTATAGGTGGTCAAGGGATTACATACTTCCTTCTCCCTGCAAAGTCCCAAAGGACATTCAGAGAAAGCTTTCATCACAAAACACTGAGAACAGATTTGAATGTTTCCTTTTGTATGCTTGATTTAAAACAAAGTGTTAAATGTTGTATGGGACTCTTTGAAATTTGTAGGACAGAATTCAATCAGTATATTTAGATTTCTTTTGGATCAAAACAAAAAAAAACTTCATTCTTCCATATTTTCAATTACATTTTGTTTTCAAAATAGAAGAATTAGTTTTCTACCAAAGTCAGCACTGGAAACATTTTGGAGTATGTGTGTATTTACCTACTGCTAAGCTACTCAAAACTACTGAATCAAAATCAAAATCAAAATCTCTACAGTTGAGTTTTGGACATGTGCAATTTCTCAAAATCCCATACTGATTATGCTTTACTTAAACAAACAGCCTTGAAAATGCTCTGATAGTCCATGATCCAGTCCTTACAGCAAGACAAAGAGTGATCTGATGATGTACATCGATTACAAGGGCCTCCAATGAATGACCAAAGGCATTGTCTTGTAATCATTCTTTATCAAACTCAGCCAAGTTGATAGACTACCTTGAAATTATTGTCTTTTGTGTTTGCATCTAGAAATTTTCCCTGAACTTCGCCTATATGACATGCTTTCATCTACATGAGATGCTTCCCTTTGATAAGCAAGTACAGTTTCCCTAGGAAGTTGAGACAGTGAGAGACGGTGTGCTAATGCTTTGCCTAGACAGACTTTTATGAAAGTCTTAAATGCAAGGAAAGTTTTGATCTTTCTGATAGAGGGAGACCAGGCTCTGGGCTGAAGTGTCTGAGATCAATGGAGACCACCTATAGCTCTGTTCCACCTCTGGTTTCAAACAGCTTTCTCCAGCAAAGGACTAAACAGTAACTTCCTGTCTTTCCCCCTTTTACTCTTCAAGTCAGCTAGAGATAACTAAGGAAGGAAAACTCAGTTGTTAGAAGTGACCTGAGAAGAACCCCAATGCTGATTCCTCTCAGTTCCGCTTGCACAGGAAAACTATAGCTATCACTGAAGAGCATCCCTTTGTCTCATTTGATTAAGGTGTGGTCCACAAAGTCATTATTTGCAAACCATCTTCAAATGTGGAAATTTTTTTTTAAAAAGCAGATGCCTAGAATTACTCTCTGAGAGTCTACTTCAGTAGGTCTGAGAAGAAGTTCAGGAACAGCCAATTAAACTTTAAAACCACAGCCTTCATCTGAGTGAAGGATTTTTTTAATGGTGATATTTTAGCCAACAGCAAGAGTTGGTGAGAATTTTCGACAGTGAAGCCTTCTTCTCAAATTCTCCTATGAAAACAGATAGACCCAAGCCCTTGGTTGGAAGCTATGAAAATACAAATTGCTTTCCAAGAAACAAAAAGGAGATGTTGAAATGTGATTTACCTAAAGTCAACTGCTATCACCGCTGTGCAGCAAAACTATTGTTTTTCCAGACTTGAGTACATATACATACCATGTTCAGGTTTTTTGGATCAAATCCAGCCATAGCAAACAGGAAGTTGCTGCACATATGATGGAAAATCTTCTGGTTGCACACTTTGGTGGCAAGGAATTGGTCAATTGATGTGTGAGGCGAAAACATTTTGTCACCAAACAATACCTGTAAGATTGATATCAAGCTTGATTAAATCTCATGAATGCGGATGTCAAGAGTGGAAAATGAGCGGCAATTCAGACTAGCACTGGACAGGATGTGACATCTGCTCAGTTTTAATCCTCAGTGAAACCTCGAGGTTTGTTAAAGTCTGTCTTTGTAGTCCTCCCAACTCCCCTGTTGATGACTTTCCCCATAAATCTTTAACTGGGGCATTTTGGCATGCTACTTGAAAGACAAGTGCCTATAGGAAACTTGTCCAGCTTTGGCGTCAGATATATCTATGTTTGATTCTGATTCTTTCTCTTCTAACTTAGAAAAGTAATTAGTTTTTATTACCCTGAATTTTTCAGCTATAAAATGGTTTTTATCCACTAGGTAGAATCATTGCAAAGATAACAGATGATGCTTAAAAGACACCTAGTGCAATTCTTAGCAGCAAACAATAGCTATTATCATGATTAGTGACTGACACGAGTTAATGAGCCAATCCTCCCAGAATATTTTAATGCGTGCCTTCTAGAGCTTAACACAAAGAAATGAATCTCTACTAATGATATTTCAGGCAAAGTTGCAAGTGAGTGGAATGCAACTAATGGACTTTAGAAAGCCTTTATATTACAGCTTGAATCAACATCTAATCCCTGTGTGTATTAATCCAATTTTTGTTTCACAATGGTTTTATAACCTTAGGATAATAAACCAAGTATAGCATGAAAAGACATTTTTTTAACCTCTTAGAATTTTTGGAAATATATTTTACAAAAAAAAAACCTGTCATATCTTTCTCCTGGAACTCTTGAGTAACTGGCAATTACAACCAAGAACCAGTAATAACTATCATTTATTTTTGGTTGCACTAATGAACTACAAGATCTTATACTATGTTTGGTAAATTCTTACTAGGTATAACTTGATGAATTCTGAGTTTGAAAAATGGTTATGTTTCAGGATTGAAGGGAATTCATATTTAATAGACTATTTGATATTTTGTGAAATTTTAAGGTAATATATAAACTAACAGGACCTAATTAGTACCTGTCATATCAAAGACAGAGAAGGAGGGAGGGAGAGAAGAGAGAAAGAAGGAAAGGAAGAAAAAGAGGAGGAAGAGGAAGAGGCAAAAAGAGGAGGAGGGAAGAGAAGAGAAAGGTAGGGAGTAAAAGGCAAGAACCATAATTACTAACCTAGCTCATTTTTCTCAGTTCTTTAGGTCTGGAAAATAATAACAAACCATTGCAGATATTATCTCAAGCGTTACAACGACCTAAATTGCCACATGATTAAACAACAGCTAAAAGGCAGAAATTAATTTTAATCACTGAACATGTTTATTTTTTAATTTACCAATACTGTCTTCATCCATGCTTTATAAATAAATGTGAAAGGAAATAGATAATTCATAGAATTAATCACCAATGAAAATATGATGTGAAAGAAAAGGTTATATCTACCACAATGGGCCCTTGTTCTAAGTTCTGATTGTCAGCTTTCCAAACACAGCGCTAGTTAGCCTGACAGTCTCTGACTTTACTCCGCTACTACATATTTACCCAAGGACAAATAGTTACTCCTTCACCCTAACCTAAAAGACAGTCTAGTAATGATGGTTAGTCATGTGCAGCACCTCAAAGGTGGCAAGCATGTAACTTCTAGGTGTAATTCCAATTTGATTCTGGAGGGGGCATGTTTGTCACATAATAGTACAGAGACAGACTTTCTCTGGTAGCTCTTAGTGCTTTTGTGAGAATTAGAAAAGTCATCTTTTCTTCTGGAGACATGATCCCTCGCAAGGATACATGACTTCCCAAGTGGAACATGGGCTGAATTCTATCCTCAACAGCCTCCTGGGCTGAGCACCCTTGTGCATGGATATGTGAATAACCAGGACTGATTTCTTCAGTTTGGCATTGGAAAAGTGGAGAAACCACTATATATAAGCCAAACCATTGACTTGAGTTCCCTGATCAGATCCGGGTTCAAGTTCTGGCTGTGTTACCCAATAGCAGGGTAACTTGAGACAGGTTGCTTAGTCTCAGGTTCTTATTTTAAGAGATGAATACGGTACTAAAACCCTTAATCATAAAGAAAGTGTAAAGAGCAAAGGATCAAATAAAGCTATAAATCAAAAAAGTAGAGAGATAAGATCACAAAGGTATAAATGCTTAGAGGCAGAATGGGGAGTGGAAAGGGGAGAAAAGATGAACATGAGATTTATACCACCAAGTTCTCTGGCTTTAAATATAAAATAAACTCAATACAATTGATAATACTAAATGTTAATTAATATGCACCAATTAATAGACCAAGCAAGAAGCCTAAACATATATTATATCAATGATTTTCCCAACTTGACAAATTCTACCCATTTTATAAAGGTGAAAATTGAATGGATACATAAATGTGAAAATTCAATGGTTGAATAACTTGTCCACTTGTCCACTGTCATGAATGGAAAGATGCAGAGGCAGAGTATGAGCATAGTTCTGTCTGACTCAAATTCCTAAACCTGTGTCTTATATGAATTGAGTTGAACTTAATAAAAACAAGTGAACAATTTGAAATAACTGATAACATCAATGAAAAGAAATATACTACTTGGAGCATTCTCTATGATAAAGCATATGATAGGCCCTAAAAAAAATTTCAACATGGAAATTAAAAAAGTTACTCCTGAACTGCATTGAGCAAGGAATAAATTGAGAAGCAGATTTAAAATTTTCTTGAAACAAAGTATAATGGAAGAATAACAAATCAAAACCTATGAGATACAGCAAAACAGGTACCAAGAAGTTTATACTAATCAATGTCTACATCAAAAAAGCAGAAAGATCTCAAATAAACAAGCTATTATTGCACCAAAAGAAACTAGAAAAATAAGAGCAAGCCAAATTCAAAATTAGAATAAGAAAATAAATAATAACAATCACAGAAGAAATAAGTAAGATAGAAGCTTAAAAAGAATATAAAAGATCAATGAAATGACGAGTTAGTTTTTCAAAATCATTAACGAAATTAACAAACTTTCCCCTAGAAAAAACTAAGAAGTCTCAAATAGATAAAATCAGAAACAAAAGGAGTCATTAAAACAGACACCACAGAAAATCAAGGCTTATAAGATATTATGATAAACAACTATATGCCAACAAATTTGATAACCAGAAGAAATGGACAAATTCTTGGACACATATACCTTGCCAGGACTGAACTGTTAAGAAATAAAATACCTGAACAGAGTAATAAAAAGTAACAAGAATCACTAATAAAAAGACTCCCAAAAGAAAAATGTAGACAAAATGCCTTCACAGCTAAATTCTACCAAACATTTACAGAAGAACAAATTCTTCTCAAATTATTCCAAAGAATTTACAAGGAGGAAATTTTTCCAAACTCATTCTATCATATCAGCATTACCCAGATACTAAAACCACATAAGGAAACAACAAAAACAGAAATCTAAAAGCCATTTATCCCTGATAAGCAAATGGAAAAATCCTTAACAAAACCTTAGCAATCCAAACTTAAGAACACATTTGAAATGTTATTCACCATGATCAAATGGAATCCATCCCAGTAATGAAAAGATGATTCATCATTCTCCAAATCAATAAACATGACACACCGCATCAACAGAATGAAGGCCAAAAATCATAGGATCCTCTCAATAGACAGAAAAAAAGTATTTGATAAAATTCAGCATCACTTCATGATAAAAACTCTGAAAAAATTAGGTATAGAAAGAATACACTTCAATGTAATGAAAGCCATATATGAAAAGTCCACAGCTAACATCACACTGAATGGAGAAAGCTAAAAGCTTTTTAAGATCTGAAACAAAAAAAGGATGTTCACTGTCACCATTTTAATTCAACATAGTAGTGGACATCCCAGCCAGAGTAATCAGTCAAAAGAAAGAAATTTAAAATGTCCATATTTCAAGGTTAAATTCAAATTTTCACTTCAGATGACATTATCTTACGTAAAGAGAAGACTCACCAGAGTTCACCAAAAGCCTATTGGAACAAGTAAATGAATTCAGCAAAGTTACGAGATACATGGTTAACATGTAAAAATCAGTAGTGTTTCTACATGAAAATACAGAATTATCTGAAAAAGAAATAAACAAGGCAATCCCTTTTAGAATAGCTACAAAAATAAAATGCCTTGGAATAAATTTAATCAAAGTGATTATTGATCTCTGCAACAAAATCTATGAACCACTGATGAAAGCCATTAAACAGAACACCATAAAAAATAGATATTTTGTGTTCATGAATGGAAGAATCAATATTGTTAAGGTGACCATACGTCCCAAAGTAATCTGCAGATTCAGTGCAAATCCTACCAAAATACCAATAACATTCTTCATAAATCAGAAAAAATTCTAGAATTCATATGGAAATACAAAGAATCCCAAATAGCCAAAGTAATTTTGAGCAAAAAGAATAAAGCAAGAGGCATTATACTACCAGGCTTCAAAACATATTAGAAAAGTGGAAAAGTGGGGCTAGGCAGGTAGCTCAGTGGTAGAGACCTTGCCTGGTTATGTGCAAGGATCCACATATGAACCTAGCACCACATACACAACTAAGTATTGGAAAAACAAACAAAAAAAAACCAGATGAAACAATAAATAAAATTGGCTCTCTCTCTCTCTCTCTCTCTCTCTCTCTTTCCTTTAAGAAAAATATATTTAAAACAGAATCTTAATCAAAATTGCATGATGTTGGTATGAAATCAGAAATGAGTAGAGAGCCTAGAAGTAAACCTACACATCCACAGCCAACTAATCTCAACAAAGGTGCTAAGAACACACATTAAGGAAAGGTCAGCTCTTCAAAAATGGTGCTATAAGAATTGGATATCCACATTCAGAATAGTGAAGCTAGACCTCTATCACCATATAAAAAAATCAACTAAAAATGGATGAAAGCTTAAAGGCAAGACCTGAACCTCCTACAAGGAAGCATAGAGAAATGCTTTAGAACATTGGAATGGGTAAGAATATATATATATATATATATATATATATATATATATATATATCTCCAAAAAGCACAGACACAAAAACAAAAACAGACGCTTGAGATTACATCAAACTAAGTAGCTTCTCCACAACAAAGGAAACAATAAATAGAGTGAAGAGTCAACCAACAAAATAGAAGAAATATTTGCAAATTATAATCTAACAAGTATATGATTTCAGCAAAGTTAAGAGATACATGATTAACATGCAAAATATATAAGGAACTTGACTTAATATAAAAAATCTAATTTAAAAATAGACAATAGATTTAAATAGACATTTCTTAAAAGAAGACATACAAATAACCAACAGGTGCATGAAAAATTGCTCAACATCACTAACCTTTTAGGAAATAGAAATCAAAACCACTATCACAGCACTACAGTTACAATGACTATTATCAGAAGGACAAAAGATAGCAAGCGCTGGAGAGGATGTGGGGAAGGTGACTACTCACACATCATTGGTGGGAATGTAAATTAGAACAGCCATTATGGAAAACAGTATAAAAATTCCCCAAACAAACCAACAAAGTGATCAATCAAATCATCTCTTATATTAGCTGTAATTGAGGGATGACACATGAGAGAAACTTCTAGACATAGATGAGGACATCAGGGTAGAATGACATCAGAATGAACTCCATGAATCCCGCTAGTCAGATTGCACCTTATCAGTAAATCTACATGAATTCCTTGGACACCTATTATATTCTCAGGTATTTGTAAAATATCATTCCTCTTCTCTTGAAATCAGTGGAAATAGATAAGGTAATTTCAGATTTTAATTTGGGCTGTCACATACCTTGATGGTTTGCCTGGAAAGAGTTGTTAATCTTTTCATAGGACTTCGGGTGTACTTCACTGTGACAACTGGTGCCAGTGCAAAAAATATCTTAATCCGCTTAGCCAGTTCCAGATTTGTGGAGAATGCTATGAAAGCTGAAAGTGAAGAAGACAATAGTTCATAGGTTTAAAACTCATTTCTTCATTTTATGTGAGAGTAAAGGTAACCACATTAAAAACAAAGCAAAGCAAAAAATCTCAGAGTAAGTACCATTTGTGGTACTTACTGATTCCTCTGGCTAGGGTCTCACCACCTTTATTCAATATAGTCCTTGAGACCCTAGCCAGAGGAATCAGACAAGAGAGGAAAATCAAAAGGATAAGAATAGGCAGAGAGGAAGTCAAACTATCCCTTTTTGCTGACAACATGATCCTATATCTGTAAGACCCCAAAAAACTCCATCAGAAAACTTCTTGAACTTATAAACAGATTTAGGAAAGTGGCAGGTTATAAGATCAACACCCATAAATAGCTTTCCTATATGCTAACAATAATAGAGCGGAAGAAGAAATCAGGAAATCAGTCCCATTCACAATATCCTAAAAAATATATATATATATTAAATACTGGGGAATTAATCTAACAAGGGAAGTAAAGACCTTTACAATGAAAATTATTGAACTATTAAGAAATAAATTAAAGAAGATCTGAGAAGATGGCAAGATGTTCCATTAATTCTTGGGCAGGATTAATATAATTAAAAGGGCCATTCTGCCAAAGGCACTGCACAGATTCAATGAAATCCCCATCAAGATACCAATGACATTACTACAGATATAGAAAAGTCAACTCTCAAATTCATTACAATAACAACTAACCCAGAATACCCAAAATGTTAATAAGCAAGAAAGATGAAACAGGTGGTTTTGTAATACCATATCTAAAATTATACAATAGGGCTGTAGTAACAAAAACAGGAAAGTATTGGTATCAAAATAGGCATGAAGACCAACAGAATGGAATAGAACACTCTGAAACAGACCCATAAATCTTTAGACACCTGATATTTGACAAAGGGGGTCAAAATATAACAGGGAGGAATGACAGCCTATTCACCAAATAGTACTGAACAAACTGGACAGCCACTTGCAAAAAGTTGATATTAGATCCTTATCTTTAACCTTTCACAAAAATCAAATCAAAATGGATCAAAGAACTAGGAATTATACCAGGTACCATAGAACTGCTAGAGGAAAAATTAGGAGCAATACCCTAGCATTTGGGAGTAGGCAAAGACTTTTGCAACAAGACTCCCAAAGAGAATGAATGAAAGTCAAGAATCAATGAGTGGGATGCCATTAAACTAAAAAGCTTTTGCTCAGCCAAGGAATTGGTCAAAATTGTCAAGAGAGATCCTACAGAATGGAAGATAATCATGGCCTATGATTTCTCTGACAGGCGAATAATATCCAAAATTTACAAAGAACTCAAAAACTTAAAATCAAAACCATAAACAATCCAATCAATAAATGGGCCAGAGAGATAAACAGAAACTTCTTAATGGAAGAAATTGACCAAGCCAATAAATATATGAGAAAATGTTCTAAATCACTAGTAATCACAGAAATGTAAATCAAAACTACTTTAAGATTTCACTTCACTCTAGTAACATTGGCAAAGATGAAGAATATAAACAATAACAAATGCTGGAGGGGTTGTGGGGAGATAGGAACACTAGCACACTGTTGGTGGAGCTGCAGTCTGGTACAGCTGCTCTGGAAAGCAGTGTGAAGACTCCTTTAAAAATTAAGGATGGATCCACCATATGACCCAGCTAACCTTTTTTCTGGGCATTTTCCCAGAAGAGCCAGAATCAGTATATTAGAGTAACATAGCAAAACCTATGTTCATAGCAACCCAATTTTCAATAGCTAAATTATGGATGCAACCCAGATGCCCTTCGCTGGATGAATGGATCCAAAAGCTGTGGTATATATATACAATGGAGTTCTACTCAGCTATTAGAAACAACAGTATTATGACTTTTGAAGGTAAATGATGGAGTGGAAAAAATTATGCTGAAAAAAAATTAGCCAAACCAAGAGACTCAAGGGTCAAATGTTTGCCCTCATTTGTGGAGACAAGAGCAAAG